>OU744317.1:12420386-12469807 GCA_916610145.1 Eristalis arbustorum
TATTGCATTGTATGAACGCGCGAGCGTTTAATTGATATAAATGTCAAACAGTTTCAGCGTTTTAATGAATAAGTGGAGAAGGCATAATTTATGTGCCTATCCAGTGTCCCCTTAGTTTGGGCTCTTTTTTCTTCGGATTCGTCCTTAATGAGGACATTTTTTGATTATTCCAAATGTGGGCCATTCGTGAAATGGAGAGGAGAAAAAAAAACAGCCTAGATTGCCGTGGTCGACGTTAGTTCGCGCGTTCGTGCCAGATCGGTGGGCCGCGCAACCGTGAGGAAAGTATTAATTATGCTGTGCCCGTGCCCCGTGCGATTCATTGTGAAAATATTTTTGTTATTACTCGACTGACGGCGGATAATGAAGTGAATCATTACGCCGCGGCGCGTCGGCACGCCGGTATTAAGTAAATTGATTTTCCAGTTAAGGGTTAACTGGGAGCGGTTGGGGAGTGCCATCGCACCCATGTCCGTCCTATGCGTGCGTGTGTCTGACATCGGATTGATGGGGTTGATCTCATTTTTCATAATTCCTTGATGGTGGAATTCGGACGGTAGAGGGAAACACAACATTTTTCGGCCCTCGATGGCGCTTCCGAAATGTTCACCTTTCCACTCGGTACACTCATGCCCTCGGGGAGGGTTTTTTAATTTTCGTTTTTAATATTTTGTTTTAGACTCCATCGATGGGCTGGGAACTGGTTTCGTTTCGCTGAGGAATTTACTGACTTTCAAATCGAAATCGCTTAAATTATTGCATTTTTCTCCTTTATTTAACAACATTACAATAGCGGGTGTAAATTATTGACGATTGGTTTGGTGCATGTTTTAAAATTTGAAACTGAACTCGCGCTACTTTGGGAGTAAATTATGCACACGTCCAATGAATTTCTAATATATTCCTGCGTCCTTGGTGGACATGTCATTGTCTGCTTCCGAGTGTGTTTCCAGCAGAAAAATATTTTTCACGCAAATCGCGTCTAAGCATAAATAAATGAACAGGTAAATAAATTAATTGGCACGTGAACTAACAATAAATGGAAAACAAGTGACGTGGAATGGATAAATACGCATTTAGCGGTTTAGTGCACGATATTGTGTATTTAATTGATTTTTTCTTCCTGGTTGTGGTTGCAGATGAGGAATAATGCGATAATGGGGTCAATATGCAGGTCAACTGCATGCTGATGAGCTGAATCTAAATCTCTTCCGATTAACAAACAACACAGCTAAAGGTCCAGGCTGGAATGGTCTCCGCAATTTCTCTGTAGTGGGAAGACCATGCTGTGCGTAACCTATAGACTATTTGCTTGAACAGAATTCCGGGAGTAACATTTGACATTGCAGAGAGGACACATCAAGTAATATTCTTTTGCAAGGAATGTAACTGAATCCTGTATCTGGTTGCACAACACAGCAGACTACCATCTCGTCTGAGTCGGCCTTCACAAGTGCCTCACAAGCCTCATCAAGGTCTGCCCAGCTTGAAAGACTAGTTGAAAGCCGCTCAGGTCCACCAAACATATTTGATGGAATGTTAAGGTACCGTCGTTCAATTCATGGTCCAGATTCTACACGCCATTTTCTTTCACATACTTCAAGCCGACCTGTCACTAGAGAAGCTTAGCTCATTATCTGTCACTTCACACTGGGGGGCAGAGTATGTGATCAAAGGCCAAAGTTGTTCATCGCTCTCAACCTGGGGAGATGTCAACAACGATCCTTGTCGACACATAAACCAAGTTGACATGCAGCGTCTTCGCGAAGCTCCCTAGTTAGCTGCCACAACAAACGTTGTGCGGTGAACCAATGCTTGCAGCGTTGTACGGAGGGCTAACACCAATCTCACGGAAAAAACTGTAGAAGAAGACACACGTGCCAAGTCTACTAGCTGTACCATGATGTGGATGAACTCCGGGTGGCAAAAATCCGTCGACTTCACTGGCTCGCCCAGATCGAGCGCATAAACAACAACGCTCCAGCTAAGAGGGTTTTGGAATTCGAGCCTCCTGGTTCGAGAAGAAGAGGAAGATCGACCAAGTCTCGATGACTGGAAACAGCGTACCAGGACCGTCACCAATGGAAGGTGACAATTACTCAGACTCGGACCTTTCATGGATCGCCGGCCTGAGAAGTAAATAAATACTTCACACTTTACTCCACTTAAATGTTCTTCATAACCAAGTTACCCATAAACCGTCTCTGTTCAACTAACTTTCGAAAGAAGTCACTTCGCAGAAGATGTCCTACGAGTAACCCAGATAGACGAAGACTTGGTTTTCACCATTCAGATACATTGCCTCCATCTAAAGAACATAGTACAAGTCCTCAGAGATAAGGAATATATTCATTTGACCAATCTAGCCCTTAAGAAGCAAACCGAGTAGGACTACATTATTGGAAGGAGACTGTTCAGGGGTGTGAACGGTCAGAGGCACTTGGTAATACATGAGCTCGTTATGTGACGCCATGATGATGTCCGTCACGTCAAATAGCCTGAAAGCCAACTGCGTGAAATGGATTTGTAACCAATTTCCATTCGAAGCCTTCACAAAGGCTTAAGATAGGTAACACCCATATCATCGTTCTCGTCTGTTCTTTCAGTTAATATGTACTGAGAGCTGCGAGGAGTACAAAGACGACAAGAGTTACCATTCTGCGAGAGGTATTTTGCATATTCAGGCAATCATTGTGAACTAACTCGGACAGAAGACCAGCCTATACTTTGCAGTACGAACACTTTTGTACAGCGTAGGGTGTGCAATGTGTTAAGTCTGCTGTTCGTACACCTCGAACCCACTGATTTTTGGCCGATATTCAAATGTTCAGTCGTACAAAACAGAGAGTGGGATTCGACTTTGCCGAGTCTTCACTGGTGTCTTAATTCTCAACAAAATTCAATAACCGAAGCCAGCCCTTACAAATTAATTTTCAATTTTAACCATTGTTCCGTCAGCTGAAATCGGCTGGTACAACGAAGTAGAGAACTTCTTCCTGAGGAGACAACAAGCCGCGGGATAACATCGTGAATGAGAGCGCCAAATGAAAGGTTTTATATGACGAGAGAATCTTCCCCCATATCGGTACGCTGAAGCCGATCCAGTTGTGATCGACTATTCCCCTCAATCGCCTGGGGTGGCAAACAAGCTGGATCCTCAGTGTTGATCGATTAATCAAAGAAGAGCTCCCGGACAAACCACACACTTCAAGGCGGTACAACAACGTCGGATCCTTGGTGCAGCCACTACCCTGACAGAGACTTAAATGGCAATATAGAATAGAGGCCGAGCTGTCAACGGCAACACTGATGTCGATGGTCTAACAACTATACTGCCAACGTCAAGTCAGATTGCATGGAACCATTGTGTATATGTTTATAAGGTACTCGGTCTAATAACGTTAAAGCAATCAAAGGCCTATTCGTTCCTTTTTTATTTTTCTTCTTCTTCTTTTTCTTTAATTGTCGCTACAGTCCGGGGTGTACCTGGGCCTCAATCAACATGCCTCTCCAGCCAGCACGATCTTTTGCCAGCTGGTTGAGGTCCTTCTCCACTTCTGTTGCGTTGTCCCAATTGCACGGTTTCGAGGACTCTTCGGACCACAGCTGTGGTACATGACGTAGCCAGCTAAGCGTTGGATCCGAAGACACTTAACGAGATGCGTGCCGCTGTACAGTTCGTGGTTGAATCTTTTCCTCCAAACGACATCAACGCATACAGGACCAAGGATTGCACGCAGAGCTTTTCTCTTCAAATGACCAAAATCTTCTTCATCCGTTTTCAACAGCGTCCATGTCTCTGCGCCATAGAGCAGGACAGGGATGATCAGAGTCTTATACTCAGCTTGGTGTTTCGAGAGAGGGCCTCGTGAGCCCAAAGAACCAGCAATTGGCAAGATTAATTCTTCGCTTGATCTCGGTACTGGTGTTATTGTCCCTGTTTACTCCAGAGCCGATGTAGACGATGTCCGTGACTGCTTCAAGGTTTCTGCTGTTCCTTATGATGTTCTGTCCGACACGTCGATGTTGTGCGTCCTTCAGTGGTGACAGCATGTACTCCGTCTAGCCATGGCTTCCGCTTCCGCTTCAATGCCAGCAAACGCCTCATTGACGGCTCGCTGTGTTCGTCCAATCACGTCAATGCAATCGGTAGTGAAGTTGTAATAAATGCTTGCCTCAAATATTCGACATTGTGCCGATACTTTTCTTTTGTTCCTCATTTCTCATCCACCCAAGCGCTGCGTGCCTCAGTGATGCGTGGCAGGATAGAGCTTGTCCTAAAACAAATTGTTGATTGGAATTATAAACATTGCATTTCTTTTTTTAGAGTTCACTGTTGACCGAAGTACTGATATCTGTAATATCTCAATGAAATGGAATTCCATTTAACCACTCAGAAACAAGTTCCTTATTAGTGACTCTAGATAAATCAGATAGACTTTGATTAAAATTCACAAGGATTCTCTGTTCATTTAAATAGGCTAGTAATAAAAAAAGGCTCATTTAGTCTCTCCAATATAAAACATGCGATTTCCTCTTGTGATAAATATCTACTCTAAGTCTTACTTACCATTCTAAACTCCAAAGGAGGTATACTCGATTCGCCTCTATTTCGAAAATTACTTTTCATACCTAAAGGACGTGTCCATCAAAGAGACGAACAATCTCAGAAGAGGAAAATTGTATCTCACTTATCGGGGAGTCATCGAAAGTTGTCTTTTCAGAAAGAAGTGAAACAAGTTTTGTGGAAAGTCATAATTTCCATTCCTGCCCGACCACTTGTCCACATCTTCTACCTATTTCCATTTAAAATCCACAAAATCCCATTTCCCATTTGAGGACCACTTTGTCGTCGTGTCCTGTGCCATCCTGCCTGCACCGATGTAATTCACATTCATATGCTAAGGACAGCCATGAAAGTACACATAATCGGGTTTCAATAAAAGTTGACAAGGACGAGTACGAAACGCAAGAGAAAAGATGAAAAATACAAAAAAAACGAACACCGAAAAATTGTGGATGATAAAGATAACCGAAGGAAAATGTCTCTGAAAGGACGAACGAAAAAGAAATAGCTTAAATATTTCTACATTACTGATTATATGCATGGTCCGTCCGGTCCGGTCCGGTCCGGTCGAAGGAGCTGAGCACCGACGTGCATGTGTGCACTAAGTCGAACAAGAAGTAAGTGTATTATCCTGGTCTGCAATCCATTATGCGACCAATGGGGAATTTTGCCTTAACGTCACACACATACGTTGGCTCACATCTGGACGGGACACACCGACAGCCGACAAAGGAGCACTTGCACTAATGTGGTCAGCTGAGGGACTGAAAGGATTGTAAAATTGTATTTATGGTTTGTTACATGCTGAGCTTTTGTGCAGCGGAGATGCTGGGAACATGTATATTAAATGTCGACTTATAATGGGATTTTCAAAGGTAATTGAAAAGACAATGCCGTAATGGGAGGATACACATACGGCTCTCTCGGAGGAGGCTGAGAATGAATTTCCAATCTTGGCTCGAGGTTGGAGCGGCATGTTTGCACTGACGTGATAAGAAGACTTGGTTGGAGAACAATCGCTTGACGGTGAAAGTGAACAGTTGGACGCCGTTCGCATGCAGTGGACATGTGGTAATGTGGGAAGACGTTTTGGATGTGGCGCAATCATTGGGAAGGCATCTTACAGAAAACGAAATAGAATGAGAAGGACGGTAATAAGATGGACATTAATTAAACAACTTTTTGAGAGTAAAATGTGAAGGAGAACAGATACACGTTCAACAACTTTCATATTCGTGTCTTTAACCTCCAGCTGTACAAAGCGCGCATTGCTACGCCCTTAAAAATACCAAATAAATTTTTAGACAATTGTGAAGAAAGTTGCCAAAGACAATCTTCTTCTGTGCCCATCAGAGATTTGTCTGCTAGGTGTCTTTTAACTTGACCTCACAGTGGCTATTCGTCTACTGCGTGCTATGTTCATCCCTGAATCAAATTGTGAGCCACTGACGTTCGCATAGAGTTTAGACGCCTATATGCAATATGACCTATTAAATGTGTTGGCAGTATGGCCTTATGTGTCACAGAAAATTCTGTCCACCAGTGGCCAATGGTCCGTTTCGATTAATAAAAGTCAGCAGAAATGTTCATTGTCAAATGACAAATTACGAATTAATTGTGTAATTCTGCCAATGGCTGACAAAGCGAGTCAGTTTAGTAAAAGCGTTCGGTCAGTTCAGCAGAAACGTTGATAGAGATCGTCTTAAAAGCAGTATTATTTTTAGAGTTTGAAGAAGGCATTCTATACACACATGTTTAATGTCAAGCTGGCACTTCTCCATGCATGCTGTACATCTCTGCAATCACGTACCTTAATAGGTACGGTCAAAGACCGAGTGCAGACAATTTTGAAACGCTAACAAGTTTCACATATTTCTCTTTATTTTAGTTATATCCGAACTGATATAACTCCTTTAAGTATCTGTGCAAAAGTTCTTATTTTATATGCATTTCTGCACAGTCGTTTAAAATCTTTTTACACTTTTCTCATTATACTCCTGTAATATTAAATGAACATAATATTCCTTAGGTACAGCGATTAAAATCATTAAATAAATGAAAAATTAAAATGAAATAAAAAAAGAAACAATGTAAGGCATAGTAGCTGTGCTAAGTGAAGAGTTGCACAACCCAGTGGTCGAACTCTGGGCCAGAAGTTTTCAATTGCTTCTACTAACCCTATCCCAACCTGCCAATCATTCCAAAAGCGATATTTGTGCTGATATTTGTCAGATTAGACTGGACTACGTTCGGATTCAGTTTAGCTAAGTGTTACAATTGTGGTGTAAATATTTGTAAAGTTTGATACAACCCATCTTTCACCTGGGTATGATATGAACTGTGAACCTTATTAATTCTGTATTTCCGTAAAAACCATACCAAAACAGTCCTTATGGAATGACTGTGAGGACAATAAAATTCCAGAAAGAGGAAAAGCGGGAAAACTTAGCACTTCTACCTATTGCGGCAGAATGTTCACTAGCGATAAGCCAGTTAACGCTGCGACTCAATGAGATGAGTGCTCATGAAGATTATTCAATTAACCAGCAACGGTTTGTTGTATGATTTTGCTTCAGACAAGCATTCAAAACTTGGCTGGGCCAAATTTAACACTTGGTTGCTCCTATTAGCCGCAGTTCTTTCATAAAAAAAAAACTAAACACTTCGATTTTTAATTTATATGATTTTGTTAAGTTTATTTTTCCTATACAAGTTTTTTAAGACTTTTTATTTTAATTAAATTCTTAATTTTATTGCGCCAACCATTGAGTATGGTCCATATTTTCAGTATTTAATTGTGCAACAAATTTACCCACAGAATGCTCATGGGCGTCTGAGCACGCGAAAGAGTTCTGTCATATGGGAAGTATATTAAATACAAAAATTCGATCGCGTTGTTAATAGAGAGCATACTCTTGGTTAGTGTATGTCCTCGGTTCGAATTCCAGTGATAATGAGAATCTGGTCCATTCACAATTTTGCGTTGTGATCTAATTAACGGTCATTAAGGGACGATGACCATGAACCAAGAATGAACTAAGTGTCCTGAACACTTCTCTGGCAGCCCAATATCCAAATCTTATCCACTTAAGTGTGCCAAAAAAGTTTGTGATCAACAAGAAATTATACTAAGGAATCCTCTGGTAGATGGAAGATATGCATCAGTACCAGTCCAACCAGATGGTGTAAGGAAGTTAATTGCCGGGAAGTTAGAGAAGTGGTAATGACGAAATGGATTAATCCTTGTCTGATATGTATTGTGACCCTTGCGGGACGTGGACAAAAAATTGTGTGATTGTTGTTGTGATCAGAAAGAAAAATTTGTTACATTATGTGGCTCTCGGTGTCACGAGAATAAATCACTCCATGCTTCTATGCCATACATCGTGACTGGAGTGATTAAATGTACAATTTTTGTATTTTGTATTTACTATTAAAGAGTATTGCTTACTGATGATAAGACTACAATCATCTTTTAAATTATGCAAGCTTTGAATTTATATTAAGTAGTATTTCATTTTCATCCATCATTTATCGTCAAAATAAGCTACACGATAGTAACAATTCTAGAGTCTTAAAAATGCATGGAGTAATATTGAAATTGAAGAACTGACGTTCGGAAGCATGCGTATCGTGTTTAGAGTAGCGTGCACAGTCTACAGGACTGGAGAAAGCAAAGCTTTTTATATAGATAGTCAGACTCTTTTGTTTGTATGGTATTGTGTATGATTCATGACCATTGCTTTTGACTTGTGCGCGATCCATCGAAGTTTATTTTTAGTTGCCCAATTCAGTGTATGCTAAAGGTCATCATTCACCAGCATGGTAGCTTCTGTTTATGCGATTTAGGGGACGGCTGAAGTGCTTTTGGATATCATCGACAAACATATAATTTGAGCAGTGCTTGATCACTCCCGAAAGTTCATTGACATATGTTCATAGAGAAAAGGAGAGGCCCAAGGATAGATCCTTGCGGTACTGCGCACTTTACTGGTAGGAATGGTGGGAATTGCAAGTGTATACCCTTTTCTAAGTTTTGACCACAGAATCGAATGTTTGATTGTATCAAATGCTTTTAAAAAGTAGGGTGCACAAATGAGTACATGTTCGTGCAAAATGGACTTAATACTGCACATGAATAGAAGTAATAAGGAAAATTAAAAATTCTTCTTGGAGATTATTTTTATGTTCAATTTCCAAAATATTCCAATACCCAGCTATCCGGTGGGACCCCGAACGAAAAAATAAAAAAAAACCTCCATGTACTCAGTTTTGGACCTTGCAGCAAATTTATTGATAGAGCTTATTTTTAGTTCTTCATCCATACCCTGCAGTATTTTTTACGCCCATAGCATCTTATTACATTTTCTAAAAGATTTATGGCATGCTTTCTGTACAATTGCATTTAGAATTCCTATTCTTCAATTGCCGCATATTGGCACATATTTTACAAATCCTCAATCCTTTTCATTTTTTCTTTAGTGTATTCTTTGCGAAATTCACACTCGCCTAAAAATGTTTCGCCGCTCTTTCTTAATTTGTTTTTATCCATCCTTAATATGAAATCCTTTCTTTTTCTTCCCTTTTTGTTGTCTTATTGTCTTCACAATTTACTTGAGAGCACAGAGAAGGTCGTCGATACTAAATTCCAGTCACATCAAGATATTCCAGACGTACTTGACCAGTTTTTGACAACAGTCTATGCTTCCGCGCAATGGTGTAAAGCAGATTTTACAAAATGTGAGCTGGGTCCATCGAGAAAAGACTATTCGTCTGCCTCTTGTTACCACAGAAGTTGGCTAGAGCTAATCATTACGCTTGATTTCTTTCTTATATTGTGCGTATTGTTTACTTGAAAGCCGACGTAGACGAAGTCCCCAGTCCAAGACATCAATGGAGTATGTCCTATCTTAAAGTCAGCATAAACTTCGTTATGCCTTGATCCACTTCATCCATTTTGGCCAACTGCGACTTCGTGTTATGTTCGACTCACCAAGTGAACTCCGCTTGTGATTAATTTGATTTATCAGCCAGACTCTTCAATTTTAATAATCAACGAGGCCATTGCTGACTGGATAAGGGAGTCCAACCACACGGCAAAAGTCACCTTTGAGTCGCGAAAGCCCATAAGTAGCCTGCTTAACAAGAACGATTGCTGGACCAGCTGTGCTACCGCATCGATACGGCTTCCCCAGACATTTGAGGACAAGACCACCCCCGGATCAATTACCTTGTCCATCCTCTCAAACACACATTATCTTAATAAGTTGCCAGTCCATTTTGCAAATCACCTAAAACCCATTCATTTGCAATTATCAAAAGCCAGTTTTTAATAATTGACCAGTCAGACAGTTTTTACGCCCCGTTCAAATCAATACGGACTCATCACTTGCCACTCTGACTGGCCCCATTTTGAATTCGTACTATTTTCGCCCTAGCTCCCCAGAGAGCGATGTCCATTCATTTGAGAGAAGAAGCGAAAAAAATAACGACTTCCCACATTTGTGCATGCCAGTAGTGGCTGGCAGTTTCACTACGTGTACGTGCGAGAGTCCGCACATATAGAAAATAGCGATTTTAAGTGCAGCTAAATTATGCAAGTGGGTCACGTACCGATTTTACCCATTTCAATCAAGTTAACCCGCCCTCGTCCCACCAACAGTTTGGCTGTCAAAGTGGCGCCCATGCAGACGTTGATTAGCAGATGTGTATCCAGCTGTGCTGCCGCATCGCATCGTTTCCATCTAATCGATTGTAGTTTCTGTGCAGGGGAATGTTAGAATGTGGAATTTATCCCCGCGCTGAGGTACAGGGTAGGGTAGTGAAAAAAAACGGCGGTAATTTGTTTATGGTCTAATAACCACAGTCTGGCTTAAACATCCAGACTGCGGTAAGCACGGTGGAATGTAAAAATTAATACCGGAAGTGCATTCACATATCTGCGCCGTTAAGTGTGCTCGACTTTTTCATGATTTCTGTTTGAGAGTAGGCATTTGATATGACGACTGGTGCTTACGTATTTTTGTTCGTTTTGAATTTTCATGGCGTTCTATAGAACCTTTTCTATTTCTTCATAAATAAATCACAATCAATAACCAACTTAGTTGGATTTGAATGTAGATGATGACAGTTTAATGCAAAATGAAAAAAGGGTATGTCATTCATCAACATCATGCTTTAGAAGATCTTGCAAGACTCACACACCAACGCAGGAGGGATGATCTTTCAGAAACCCGTACTGTTAGCATACGCGGATGATATTGACACGTGATTAACAAAACACAACTAGCCATTAATGGCACAGCTACACTGCTTAAATGAGTGTGGCGGTGGGAGAGATCAAAATTGAATATGTACAGTGGTGTGCACAAATGAGGAAATAATGCTGCATATGAATAGAAACAACAAGGTAAAGAGCAAATTATTATAACTGTGTTCAATTTGAAGTGAACATAATAAGAAACTAGAAGAAGAATTTTTACTTAACCCTATTATTTATGATCATATGTAGTATTAATTGCACTTTTTACAAACATGTACTCACTTGTGCACCCCACTAGAGGTCTGCATGAATGTACTCATTTGAATTTTCTTACAGTACTTCAGTGTACTCTATTAATTGAAACCATTCGGTATAGTCTGCACTGAAAATGAATACTGCTATTCGAGAAACAAACATTGTACAACATTCGATCAGCTGATAACGAAACGAATACACTGTTTGATTTCGGTCTGATTCGTGGGTGTTTTACTCAAATGAATCAAGTTCACGCATAACTGGTCAAAATACACCGAGTGCACCGAATAAAAAACAAAACAAGTGGCTGCTCTCTCTGTCTCTTACTTTCATCGAGTGTAGGAGTTATGATCGTAGTATTTATTAACAACCGATCAGAGCCAGTGAAGTAAAAATAAGGTCACGCTGTAAAGACGCCATGACACTGTGCATTTTTCGCCTTTCTGGTCTGTGTGTAGTATGGAAGTTACCGTATGATTCTCCATTCTTTGAAGACGCGTTATAGAATAAGGACCTGTAACAAGAACGAGCTCCGTGACAATGAAAACACAAATGTGACTTTTTTTTGACGAGTTTAATGTATTACAGTGGTGGCACATGCATCAACTCGAGTTCCCCCTTTTATACAAAACAATTTGTAAAATATTAGCTAGAGCTAGATCCTCTCCGAGGTCTTTTCTTCGGCTAGACAGTTGATCTCAGAAAAAAGTAGTGTCACAAGTTCCGACTAAGTTTTGGTAAACCAATTAATGTTCTTAAATTATAATGCTAACAAAACCGAAATTTGTATTAATTTCAATGAACATTGAAATGCCTAATATTTTGGAAAAAATACACATAATACATACATATACAACGTTCTTAACCCTTTATTTTAGTTCAATGTATTGCACATACTTATTATTCTGCTACATTTTGAATACACTAAGAATAATGAGTTTACATAATAATAATAATAACCCAACATGTACTCGGTGTACTCGGTGTACTCGGTGTATTTGGTGCACTCGGTGCACTCGGTGCAGTGTACCCGCTTTATCCGAGTACACTGAACCTAATGTTTGGTAATTAAAGGGTGAAGTACTCACTCAGAAATCAAATATACGGTGCTTCCTTCATTTCTCTTTTCAAGATGTGAGCCCAATGAATCATTTACTCGAAAAAATATGAATGTCTTGAAACTGGTTTCAAGACATTCATTACAGATCTCTACAAAGCTTGCCGAATGTCAAATATTATTCTATTCATAATTTTAGCGTCTCGTTTTTAAGTTTCGACAAATGCGATTGACTCTAGAAATACTCACAGGTCTGATGGCAGTCGACTCAAGCTAATTTGCACCATATGTCACCTAACGATACGTTGATACGATTCTATGTGCGAAGGAGTCTCTACACACGCTCGCATATTGTTACAAACCCAAAAAACGCACAAAAAACTTACAATGCGACATATGAGCTAAAAGTGAATTCACAGGAAGCGAGTAAAAAATGTGTGCCTCCATTGGAACCAGAATCTGCCGACAGTTATTGATTTTTTTCTTTATTTTTAAAATTAAATTGTTTTATAATTTTCTTCCTCTTCTTTGATTTTCACTACAGTCCGTGGTGGACCTGGGCCTCAACCAACATGCCTCTCCAACCAGTACGATCTTTCGCCAGCTTCTTCCAGATGCGGCCCCCAAGTTGCTTGAGGTCATTTTCCACTTGTGTGCGCCATATCGTGCGAGGACGTCTACATAACATAGCCGTCTTAAGCGCTGGATCTGAAGACGCTTGACTTTGTTAAACCTTCTCCTCAAGACCCCATAAACGCAAAATGGCCCAAAGAACACATGCAGAAATTTTCTCTCGAAGAGACCAGCTTCATCCGCTGATGATTAAACTGTCATATAAACTCATCTTGTTGTTTCGAGAGATGGCTCTGTTACTCAAATGCCTCTTGAGCCGAAAAGCAGCGATTGGTAAGAGTAATTCTGCGCTTTATCTCGGTACTGGTGTTATTGTCCCTGTTTAGTCCAGAGCCGAGGCAAAAAAGTCCTTGACTACCTCAAGTTTCTGCTGCCCAATATGACACTCTGAGAGAGGTCGAGACGTCGATGTTGTGCGTCCTTTTGTGATGACAGCATGTAAACTTTGTTTTGTCCTGGTTTACCGCCAGACCCATTTTAGCCGCTTCCGCTGCAATACCAGCAAACGCCTCATTGACGGCTCGCTGTGTTCGTCCAATCACGTCAACGTCGTCCTTGTAAGCAAGCAGGTGAAAGAATTTTGGAAGACCGTGCCTCGGGTGTTTAAGTTTGAGTTTCGCACGATCTTCTCCAGCATAATGTTGAAGAGGTCACATTACAGCGTGTCGCCTTTCATAAAACCTATTTTGACATTGATTGTCTCTGTGAGTTCGTTACCGACCTTGATGGAGCAGCGAGAGTTCTCCATCGTCATCCTGCACAACCTGACGAGTTTGGCAGGAATGTCAAAACTAGACATGGCGCTGTATAGCTCGTCTCTATGCACGCTGTCATATGCGGCCTTGAAATCGACAAATAGGTGGTGGGCGTCGATCTGCATCTCTTGAGTCTTTTCCAGGATCTGCCGAAGTGTAAATATTTGGTCTATTGTGGACTTTCCTGGCCTGAAACCGCACTGATAAGGACCTATCAGGTTGTTGACAAAGGGTTTCAGGCGTTCACACAAAACGGCAGAGAGTATCGTGTACGCGATGTTAAGGAGACTTATCCCTCGATAGTTGGCGCAGTCAAAGGGATCTCCTTTCTTGTGGACCGGACAAACGACGCTGAGATTGCACTCATCGAGCATGCTTTCCTCCGATTATTTCTTACAGATGAGCTGGTGCATGCGCCCAACCAGGTCATCTCCAGCTGCTTTAAACAGTTCTGCGGACAATCCGTCCGCTCCAGCAGCTTCAGTCCAGATATCGCTATCTTGACTTCGTCTAAGTCGGGGGGACCGAATTCGTGTTCATCATCGTCCAAATTTAGTGAAACATTCTGCCTGACAGTGAAACATTCTGCTTGTTCAGGGACCTCACATTCCACGTGCAGAACCGAAAATCATTGTTCTTTCATCGTTTGCTGGGGTCGTCAACTGTGAATCCGTCCAAATCCGAGGCCTGTTGTCGGTTCGTAACCGTCGATTTTTTTATGTGGTGAGGGAGTTAACCTCACGCACAACCTACAACTGGTAGACCAGGCCCATTATTTGACCCTCGGGCAGAGGGGGATCACTGCATACATTAGTTCACCACACAACGGTTGTTGTGATGGCTATCCAGGGGCGCCATGAGGAGGCTGTATGTCAATTTGACTTATGCACAAGCAGGGATCGCGCTTGCATCCTACCAGGTTGGGTGCAGTCAGCAACTTTGTCCTGTGTACATAAGCCCATGCCCCCGTTAAAAAAACATGGTTATTGAAAAAAAATTTAACTAATTATGTGCATGGTGTGATTCGATGGATTTTGTTTCCCGGCAGAAGCTGTTCATGCCAATATGTGTGTGTAAAGTGAACAAAAGCTGCCCTCTTCTGGTCTTACGTTTTTTCCTAAGGTGCTATCTACCTCAAAATTTCGCTAAAGGAGAAAGCAAAGGTCATCTCAGTCATGAGGGTAGGGTTGTCCGGACATAAGGCAATAACATCAATAACACTCTCGTATCCTTTATGAACCTGGATCGCCAATTGGCGCTGGAAGGGTTTTTACTCGGGGCAGGGCTCCGCTATGTAGGGGCGTATTAGGTAGGAGACATGAACAACACCATCTGACACTGAAGCCACTAGCTTAGCCTTTAACACGGCTGGATGGTGCAGTTGCATACTGCGCTTGGTTATAGGGGTCTCAGGTTTGAATATATTCTATCTGGTCCAGTCACCATTAGCCATTGGGAACAAGTTGACTGCACTGAGTATCACAATGGTCTAATTGTGTCGTAAACAGCTGGATAAAAATTATGCATGATGGAAAAACTTGATGGTAGACACCCATTACTCATATGCCGAGATAGCCATGTTGAGCGCATGGACAACACTGCTCCGCTCCAAGTGGAGAAAGACCTCAACAAACTTGGAGTGCGAAATTGGAGGTAGCTGGCTAAGGATGGCGCCAGCTGGAGAGGATTTTTGACCGGGGCCCAGGTTCACCTCGGACTGTAGCGGCACAAGAAGAAGAAGAAGAGATAGCGAATAAAAGCAAACTTTGCGTGAATGCATTTGTGAAGAAGGTATGGTGTCAGTAAGTAGATAGCAAAAATTGACATTGACTCTCCTTTTACTTGCTATGCCTCCAACCGAGCACAACATCCCCCACACAAAACAATGCCACACACCCGCTACCAACGTCCCGAGTGCTTTGTCGTTCCCCAGCTCTGTCCACCCTCTCTCATAAACATTTCGAATGTTTATCCCACACCCCCGCGCACATCGGGTTACAATCCATTACGATTTTATTACCAACAATCAATTTCATTGCAATATTCGCAACAGCTCGAGGCAGGAATCAAGTCGGCCAAAGTACTGCCCGAGTGGCTGCGCCTAAAGACTGAACCGAAAATGTTATTGATCGATATCCTCTATCGGGTGACCTCACATTTCGCATAGCCCCGCTTTTGTTGCTGCCATCTTCGCAAGGTTTTATAAATTTCCACCTTCGGCTACTGGCGGGAGCATAAATTTGTCCTTACACATTATTCAGCTGAACATTTTTGTTTAGTACATATATTCTGTCACTGCCAATAACGGTAATAATCATTATTGATGCCTTAGTCGACTGTGTGCCGACGGTGCTTGGGAAACAAATTTCCCCAATTTATGTCGAGATGCGATGGTATTTTGACGTGGTGTTCTGTGTTCTGGGTGTTTTTTTTATGCGTTTGCCCTCGGTAGAGTAGGACACAGAGCGACCACATCACACGACCACACCACGTCCACAGCCTTCCCCAAGGAGGCGAACACACAAAAGCGGGTTTTAATAATGTTCGTTTTTACGCTCCATCGAAGGATAACGCAAAAAGTAACGTTGAAATCAGTATAAAACCGAAATCCGATTATGGGACAGTTGAAGCGTCCCGAAAGGACACACGCATTATCAGTACGCGTGCAGAATGAGTAATCGTTTCGCAAAATTCTCGCGTTAATTGCACCCACATTCGGTGAATATTTATACATATTCAGTGCACTGCCGTGACGTGAGGTTGGGAAATCACGAACTCAGTTCGGCTACGTGATGCGGTGCCACGGCATAAAACAAGCGGGGACGAGCAACAAAAAAACACTAGAACAACAAACTCAACGCATCATTGTGCACCGGCAAGTAGGGGCGCATTGGTGTCATAACAATATGAAATTAATTCAACTAATTTGAAAAATAAAGTATTTTGCGGCGTCCTGCTGCGATAGATACGGCTTGCATTTGATCGGATCCGATGGCTTAAATGGCTTTAATAGGCTTCTGCACCTCCGGTGGAGCTATGGGAATTTTTTATCTACTGAACCCAAGTTAAAGCTGTATTTCATGCATTAAAGTTTCCTCGTTGAACACTTAAAAATTACTTAATTAGTTTTCAGAATGCGATATGGTCACTCGGGCGTGTGTTAAAATTAACCGCACAACGGATTAAATATCGGCTGACTGTGCGTTCATCGCTCGCTGTGTCTATTGTCTGGGAAATATCTGCACGTATTAATTAGTGGCGCTCAGAATGGTGTGAATAATGCCGATAAAGAAATCTGATATTGCCCTTTGTTTTGTAGTTTTTGTAAATTTGTTACTTGGAAAAAATTGCATGCAATTGAAGCTGCACCAATGTCGCGACTCGTTAAGCGATGCTGAAATTTGTGGCCATTGCTAGTGGTCAATGGGTAAAATAAGAGTTTGTGTTATCTGACTGCAATCTTTTGATTTTAAAAATCAACTGAATTCATGTTTCGGATTTTTCAATTCCTGATTTTCAGATGTAAACTTTCATCATTATTCTTTTTGAAGTCTTGATTGGATCAATCTTTACGACCAGTCTTTGATGTGAAATTATTTTTATGCAAGCCTATCGACTGACAGTGTATTTACTGAAGTCACTTTAAAGTCTTTAACATTCACTTGTAGTCACCCGCATTCAGTTGAAGTCTTTGGGACTTCAAAAAATGTCGATGCAGTCCTTTGGACTTCACCAAATTTTCGCTGCAGTCTTTGGGACTTCAAAGTTTTTTGTTGCAGTCTTTCGGATTTAAGTTGTCTATATTGTTGAAAGCGTAATTACGTCCATCATAAAAAACATGTTTTATGTATCTCTTACAATTAATTTACTCGTCAATAGCTGAACGATACTGAATTCCAGCGTCGGAGGAATGGTGTTCTGGTTGAGTATTGCTGTTACCAGATACGATTGCAAGTGTCCTTGCAAATCACATCAAATTTTAAAGGCATCCGAAAGTATTTTACGAATATATAAAACTAAAGGTTACGAATATATAAAACTAAATGTCACAACGAGATCGAAGCAAGAGCAATTTCAGTTTCAATCGCCGAAAAACCGTAAAGCTTATAGACGGCGCATTCTGTTTTCTAAAAGTTGAAGTCTTCAATAGCAAGAGAGAAATATGTTTGCACAACCGCCGATTGGCGTGCAACGAAACACCGGTGTCTTTTTGCATCAGTTGGTTTTGATTGTAAGCTCATTTTCTGGATTGCATTCATATGATCGGATTCATGACCTTATACTGGAAAGTAATGCTCGGTTTGGACTGAATTGCAATAACGTTGTGGCAACAGTCGCTGACAACGTTTCCATCTTCGTAAATGCTTTCAAAGAATTTGGGATAGAAACATATTTTGTCAACAATAATGAAAGTGCTGATACTTCAAAAGAAAATGAAATTGAAGTAGATACGCTACACTACAATCTCCGGAGATAATGAATATTATGCATATCTTGCCTATACGTCGACATCTATAGAATTTCTCTGCAAATATCCAAACATAAAGAAAACATTTTTAAGGTATAACACTCCACTACCCTCCTCAGCAGCTCTTGGAAGGATGTTTTCAGATGCTGGTCTACTGAATACGCCTAGCCGAAGAGCCTTTTAAGACTCCAAATTTGAAAAAAAAGAAATGTTGCTTCTGAAAGTTAATTGCTTGGAAAGTTGTAAACTTAAACTTTGCAATATACAGAAATTGTTTGTTGTGCAACATTTAACATTGCTGCCATTTGCTTTTGACTCAAAGTGTCATCTCAATCCAATATCGCTTGCAATTCGGCGTCTTCAAACTTTTTTGGTGGTCTTCCACGTTCTTCATTTCTCACATCAAAATCATTATTTCTGAACCGTGGAAACCATCTTGTGCATGTTGCTTCTGATAGAGCATGATCACCGTATGCCTCGACAAGCATTCGATGCGGCTCCGCAGCACTTTTCTTCAAATGAAAACAAAAAATTAATGCTTTCCGCAAATCATCACTTTCTGGTACAAAATTCGACATTTTTAACACGATGAAAATATATGATTTTGTCAGTTCAATGACTTGATGTATACTAAATATTTTTCACAGATGTCATAGCGAAGAAAAAAAAAATAAGCGCTCGTTCACAACAAATGTTCCCTATCGAGACATTTGTATTTTCACGCTCACTTCATACCGGTCTACCGATATTCGAAGACGTAGGACTTCTCTTATATCGAATCCAGGATGTAGCTCTGGCCCGACAGTTTTGAGCTTCATATTGTGAACTCTGATCGCACTCTTTTGAATGTGAAGGTCGATAGGTAGATGATGGAGCATGATCTGCAGTTCGTTTGGAGGGGATGTCACTTGTATGCATGTCATTATTTTAACCTTCTTGAGCCTCATAATATTTTGTTTTGGCCACTTAACCATTAAATCAATATATAATGTAGCGGTAGCATCGCGTAGGTTATTAAGTCTGATGTACGACACACCTTGCACACCCTGATGAGACGCCACTGGAATCGAAATGGTTTCTGGTTCTGAGCATATTCATAATTAACTGAGTACAATGGTTATATATGGTATACCCAGTTACGTTAAAGAAGCCGAACCCTTCTATATCCACGAATGGGGTACGTATAATAATAATACATTCCGTAGGTGGCCAAGCTGGGTTCTCAACAACCACTCGAGCTGTGCGTGCTATTGTTCTCTCACGAGTGGAAGGGACCTACAGTTTTATGCCGACTCCGAACGGCCAAGTTTGAGAAGCTTTCTCTAGACAGGAAATACTCTTTGAGCATTGTCAATAACTCGAAAGAGGTGGGGTCGTGAAAATTATTTTTGTCGCTCAGAGCTGGAATCGAACCTACGACGTCGAGGTTACGGACGACGCACATACCCACAACGCCACGGGCCACCAGTAAGTATATGTAAGTATGCTATGCCAAAATAAGCTAAAGGGTATTTTCATACCAAGCTGAACAAAAATAGGGTATTTTAAGACTCCAAAATATTGCATTATCCTAACTCGTATTTCAATGCAATTAACAAAAATGTAACCTTGAGGGCAATTCATATCAGCGGTGAATTGCGAACACGAATTTTCAGAAAAAACCCTTTTCCAGGATATTTTCACCATTTGTTCATATATTCTTCTATTTACGTTTGGCAAAGCGTTTTGTAAGCTGGTAATTTGACTACATTGGAAAAAAGTATGATGTTGCTATTCTTCTGAACCTAGCTTAGAATGAGCATATTGTCTTAGCGTTTCCAAATAAGCAGGTGACTATGAATAAGGAAGACTGCAAGAACTACATATGTAATGAATAGCATGGGACACACATATTCAATGTGGAAAAGCAAAAATATATCGACATAGTACGGGATCCAAACATTTGGCTGTTTTAAAGGCAATTCAACAAACACCATGCGATAAAATAAACACTTTCGAAGATAACAAAAAAGAGTATAGAACTGATGTTGCGGAAATTAGATTGAGTACCTTCTTCGCAATCGAACGTTATAGCCGAAGTGGTTGAACTTTGCAATATAACTCGCAGTTTCTCAAGGACTGAATGTTTTTCACACATTTTTTTTTGTTTTGACTATGTATGTTTTTGTGGGCAATCAAGGATATTTCTTGTTGCTGTTCTGTGTAATTAGAACCATGAAGTCTGGCATCACTGTGTGGCTAAAGAATACACTTCTTTATAGTATAAATATTTTTCAACAGTGCTCACTTATTCGTGCCGCAATAGAAGTTCAATCTATCGAGCTCAGAACAGGTTGTCAAGGATGCGTTCGATCACTTTCAGAGCAAATGCCTACTCGATGTGAAGGCAAGACGGAGTCACCTTCATGAACGAGGTACGTCTTTATTGTAAATGCAACGTCTATATAATGCCTCAAGCCATAGGGACACAATGTCGGGTACTTTCTTTATCGTGATATGCGTCCAGCCCTCGGAGCTCATATGGATCGAAGCTGTAGAGAATGCATATAATGTTTTCCTTGCCAGCAATACTTAGTACTGCAGGACAGGAGCAATTGTGGCACTGTCAAGCAGAGTTGGTCTGTCTTAGAGTTGGTCCGAAACTGTCTAACAAAATTGTTAGCTTTTCCAAACGTAGTGCCAGTGGAAAGGATGAAGAAAACAAGACGCTATCAACAAGACCTTCATGTTCGACAATGCATATGCGACACCTGATAAGAAAATTGTGCATTGCGGCCTGAAGGGTTGAAGTCGCTAATGTAATGGATTGCTTCAATTCACTCAAGCTTCCTGATTTAGTCTGTTATATCGGAAAGCGAAGTTTTTCAAAACTAACTCGGTATGTGCACTGTTGCTCCATCTGGCTGGAACCAAATGCCTCTGCCAAGTTCAAATAAAAAGACAATCCTTTAAAATATTTAAAAAACGGTATTTGTATCTTTTACCAGTAAGATAACAATTAATACAATTTCCGTCTATAGCAAAGTACGCCCCGCTCCAGCACAAAATAAAAGTGCAATTTAAATAACCAATAAACAATTAACATCTCTTCACAACTGCACTTATTAACAACTTTGAACTGGCAACTGAAAGTGAATTCAACCACTTTGTGGTCAGCCCCCATTGTCAGCGACAACAGTGGCTCGTTCACTTGCTGGCGCACTGTGCGGGCGGATAGCACAAAAGTTTGCAATTACGGACGGTAACGAAAGTTTCTAGCAAAAATTGAATTTCCGGTCGTGATACGTAAGAGGTGCAGCAGACATAATCCGTTGAATTTATTGCAAAAAGCTTTTATCCTTCAGTCACATCTTTTCTCCCTTTTGTTTTCCTTTTTTTTCGTCCAGTTATATTGGACTGCCAAGGACAACGTTAAGCATCAATGAGGAGATGCATTAAGATAAATTTAACGTTTCATTGGCTTCCAACGTGAGAGCTTCGAATTAATACTGCACGTAGGAATTCAATGAAATCCTTTCGAAAACTCGATCAGGCATAACGAGTATTATTGGGAAGAGAACAAAAAAAACGGAGCTTAGTTCGTGTGCTTTCGCTTGAAGTGAGATCTGCGTCTCAAGCGAAAGGTTTTGATTATGACGGCTAGTTACGGATGTTGGGTAATATGAATGTCAGTCTGGGTATGGCGTTGGGGGAATTGGGAACCGAACTTACACAAGGTTTTTGACAGTGGCCACTGATGTGCAACCTAGCAAGCGGGCTACTTACGAAATTGCGGTTAACATTTTACAATCAAATGATTTTACTGGAGATAGAGAGATGTTATTGTAGGAATATCATTAGGGATTTTACTCGGAGCAAGGGAACAGGATGGAACAACGTTCTCGCATTGGTTCTTAACAAATACTCGTGTTAAACAAGGCTGTGTTTGCTCATGTTTTCCCTTTTTTATCAAGAATGTGGAAACCTGCCTCTCTTTATGGGTACGAGTAGCTGATTTAAACATCAAGTTACTAAGATGACCTGACCCCAGTTAGCTTCCAATTGACGATCAACCTCCTTCTTCTTTACGTGGCGCTACAGTCCGGTGTGAACCTATTCCTCAGTCAGTATTCCTCTTCCACTAGCACCATCTTGGGCTGGGCGCCTCCAGTTCGTTCACCCAGAGGTGAGGTCTTCCTCTACCGCGTTGCCCCTCAGGGTTGGCGTCGAAGACTTTCCGAGCCGGAGCGTTAGTGTCCATTCTCTCTGCATGACCTGGCCATCTGAATCGAGACAATCGAATTTGTACAGCTCGTTCTAAATCATCCTACAAACTCCCTCTTTGCAAATGGAACCGAACATGATTCGAAGGATTTTACTCTTGAAACGACCAAGCATCTCTTCGTCCTCATTTGACATTGTCTATGCTTCTGCGCCATACAGCAGGACTGGGACTATCAAGATCTAATATAGAGACAGCTCAGTTTTCCGAGACAAGGCCTTATTTTTCAATTGCCGCCTAAGTCCCAAGACACAGCGAATAGCCACGGTTATCCTTCGCTTTAATTCCGTGGTGCTGTCATTTCTGCAATTTATTGCAGAGCCTAGATAGACGAAGTCTTTAACTACATCGAAGCAGTATCTGTCTATTGTGACACTTTGCCCACTTTGTAGACAGCATGTACTTTGTCTTACCTTCATTCACCACAAGACCCAACTCAGCCGCTTCGCTCTCGATGCTCGCAAATGCCCCACTGACAGACCTTTGAGTTCTTTCGATAATCAATATCATCGGCTTATGCGAGCAGTTGCATATACTTGTGGGGGATCGACGTTGACGTTTATGTTAAAAAGGTCGCACGACAGTGAGTCGCCTTGTCTAAAGCCTTTTTTCACATCAAAAGTTTCGGTAAGATCATTACCGACCTCGACGGAACAAGGGGCGGTCTTCATCGTTGTCCTGCACAGACGGAGGATTTTGGCAGGCACGCGCTGTATAGCTCGTCTTTATATATACTGTCATGCTCGGCCTTAAAGTCGATGAGTAGATGGTCGCCTTGAAACTCCTGGGTCCTTTTGAAGATCTGCCGTAATGTGAATATTTGGTTAATTAATTATTATGTTCAATAGACTCAGGTCTCATTTCCTTAGGACCGGCCAAACGATGCTAAGATTTCATCCATCGGGCATATATTCATCCGAGCAAATTTTACAGATGAGTTGGTGAATGCAAATTTCCAAATCATAGCCAGCTGCTTGGAAAAGCTCTACAGACAGTCCATCGCTACCAGCAGCCTTGTTGGTCGTCAGCTAAGCGATTACTGCCGTAACTTCATTGAGGTCTGGAGGGTGGAACTCCAGACCTCATCTCCGTTTGGAGATTGCAAACGAGTATATATATGTTGGGTTGAAGCTAAGGCGAACATTGCATTTCAACTTATACCTTACAGAAAATCAAAGTCATCACTTAACCTGCTCAACGTATCACGGAGAACCATCTGGACGGATTTGTCTTTCGTCGAAATATAAAATATTTAATGCTGTGGTTAAGACCAATCTTTGCTATGCCGGGCAAATTAGGGGTATTGATAAAAAATTAAGGAACTTCATAAAGATATTGTTCAATTTACCTTAATCTACTTCGAACTATGCCACTTACTTTGAAACGGGTATGGCTAAACTGTTCACGTAAACTCCAAAACTGCAGGCCGACTACAGCACCAATGTTCTCTCTCACTCAGAAATCCGCCTCATCAAAAACAATGATGCGGTACGAGCAGAGCAATGAGGATTGGTGGCTGTCCAAGTGGAAACACTTCATAATCACTTATGGAGAAATCGTCGTCTTGGACACAAGTAATCTAAGTCTTGTCATAGAGCAACTCTATCGAATTATTGAGAAACACAACAATTCTGTCCGTGATGAGTTCTTAATCAGAGGGTATATAATATTCCTGTCTAACAGGCTTGAATTGTTATTATGTGTTAAGTGAAAGAAAGTTGATGCACTACTCGACATTTTAAACAACTGTTGACTGCAACTGAACACAAATGACAATCAATTACTTAGACCATCTTACACTTTGACGACACGGCACTCAGATGTTCCCAACGAAACGCACGCACGCATGACCTACTTTTCGCACCTTCAAAATTAATATCACCTATAGAACTGGATACGCCTCCATTTGAGATTTCCTCAGCCGTGTCGGTAAATAGTGTTCATCTGTCACATTTAAGTGTTCTCCTAATACACTTAAGCGGTGTGAATCTGGGTAATCGGAAGAAATGGAGTAAACTTGCTTCATTTATGTATGAAATACAGGCATGTATGTGCGTTTGAAGCCATCACGTGGCCCTTGTGCGGGTGGCAGCGCAGACGAAACTTTCCCATCTGGAGATGGAGAACTTTTAACTCAAATTGTGCGTGATTGTGGCGTGACGATTCCGATTTCCGTATTAATTAGTGAATTTCCTCTTCAAACGTGTACAATGCAAACCATATTACTGTCAGATTATGGATCGGAAGTGAGACACGTTCAAGCGCTGAAGATGGATGCACGGTTGTAAATCATATTGAAGATGTTTAGGCTATCTTAGTTAGGTATTTTTTGTTTAGCAAAATAATAAGAATGGTATATGGATGTAGCGACAGTACCGACTCGCATTGTGTATGCTTTTGGCTCCTATAGAGATGAGGGGAGCATTGTCATCAACAGAGAAGAGATGCTCGTGCTGGGGATGGAACGTAGATTGAACCCCGTAGGCGTCGATGCACCTGCTCATTATGTTCTTATTGTCTCTCCAGTTGGAGTATTCCAGTCGACAAATTAAGAAAATTTTAAGAATAGAACCTTAAGCAATATTAGAAATATTTACTAGATTTCGTACCATTTTTTGCCCGCATTTACACACAACGTGGAGGGATATCAAGCGATTCATAAAAAAAGTTCTTGGAAATCCCATCTATGTACCTGCGGGCGATGTTCACTTGTTGTGCAAATTGAAGTCAAACTTCATGAACCATGAACAAATTAGCCTATCTTGTAACACAGTGGTGGCCCGTGGCGTTGTGGGTATGTGCGTCGACTCCAACCTCGACGTATTAGGTTCGATTCCTGGTCTGTGGGACGACAACAATTTTCACGACCCCGAATCTTTCGTGACGCTAACAATGCTCAAGAGTATTTCCTGTTTAAAAAAAGCTTCTCAAACTTGGCCGTTCGTATTCGGCATAAAATTGTAGGTACCTTTCACTAGTGAGAGAACAATACCACGCACAACACGAGTGGTTGCGGAGAAGTTAGGCCCTGGCCCCCTACGGGCTGTAGCCCCACCCATATTATAATTATTATAATCCAGTTACCAAACGTTATCCTAATTAGCAAACTAGTTTCCCACATTTTTCGAAAACTTTTCGGAATTTCAGCGTGGACCCATCGCACTTGTTCGAAAGTATCACATTCTGCTCTCGTATCAGGATGGGTTCCAGGAAATCCCTCATTTCCATCACCTCTTCAGTTGAGGTCTCAAACGATAGCATCTACCTTAAGTATCCCACCTGCACCCCTGACAACACAGCAGCACCACCGGTAATTCGTTGCCAACTCATTGTCTGGTCGCTAGTTCATATCTCAAGTGGGGAACGTAGTTTATCCCCACGTCGTTTTTCATTAAACAGGGCAAAATGAAAAATTGCAGTTCGTCTTGATACCCATTCGAATGCACTTGAGGTTCTAAGAAAAATGGTAGCGTTACCGCAGCAACCGACGAGTGCTGTGAGCGCACCAGTGCACGACGGATACCCAGTGGTCGATGATCTATAATGGAACTGTCAATTGTGCTGACATTTATGATTAACCGTCGTGTGTTCGGAAAGTCTTCAATATTCATCAGAAGCAAAGGGAGAACGTGTCGTGTGGACGGGGGCTCCTGTGGCTCAGAACTTCTTGACAGACAGAACGACGCACACGAAACTATGTGAAGACATTTCCACACCCACGCCCACACTTCCTCGAAACCACACACACAACCTACGCCCGACATCCACTCGACTCGCAGTAAGTGATCCTTATCCCATTTGCCAATAAGGACTCTAGTTCAATGATACACTGCAAAATGAAATTCTAGACAGAAACATAAATACTTTGAATGTGAAACGCAAATTTGTGAACTCGCTCGCATGCCAAATAGCATTTCCATATGAATTGATCAATGACATTCAATGGGCTTGTGTTCCTTTTACACACTCTTGACCTAGTTTCGTTTCGGTTTCGGCTATTTTTTTGCAAATGTTATTCTTATGCGCGTCGTGCAATTGTCGGCGGCATTCAGACGAGTCGCATGGGCCTGCAAGCGAATTTCGCTCGGGGATCCCAATCGAAATCGAAGAGTCGTTGAATATCCATTATGTCTGCGAGATTTCTTTTCTTGAAGGTCGTCGTGGCTTTTGCAGATTTAACGTATTTGAATAGCACTGTAGGACGATTATGGGCGGAATATTGAATCGAGTGGAAGCAGCGGAAGAAAGAGTTCAAGGTCGACGACGATGGCATAAATAATCAATTCGGGGCACAGATATGAGGGCGTTTGAGGATAAAATGACATCCTGGCGGTGGTGGCTTGGTGTAGGTTGGATTTTCTCCTTTATTGCCGCAAGTTCCTCAAATCGAAGACGTATTGGTTGCGCAAACTGGCTTGTTCATCAGTTCGTGGAAATTACTTTTAAAGTGGGTAACGAAACGAAAAACGAAGCACTCGCGGTTCAATCGGAAAGTCCTTCAAGTGCGTTGCGCCTCTCTAAATCCGCTCTCAACATCGTCCGCCCATCATGCCGATGCTGATGCTGATGCTGATGCTGATGCTGATGCTGATGCTGATGCTGATGCTGATGCTGATGCTGATGCTGATGCTGATGCTGATGCTGATGCTGATGCTGATGCTGATGCTGATGCTGATGCTGATGC
Source organism: Eristalis arbustorum (assembly GCA_916610145.1). Lineage (NCBI taxonomy): Eukaryota > Metazoa > Arthropoda > Insecta > Diptera > Syrphidae > Eristalis > Eristalis arbustorum. The sequence continues at coordinate 12,447,329 of OU744317.1, forward strand.
TGATGCTGATGCTGATGCTGATGCTGATGCTGATGCTGATGCTGATGCTGATGCTGATGCTGATGCTGATGCTGATGCTGATGCTGATGCTGATGCTGATGCTGATGCTGATGCTGATGCTGATGCTGATGCTGATGCTGATGCTGATGCTGATGCTGATGCTGATGCTGATGCTGATGCTGATGCTGATGCTGATGCTGATGCTGATGCTGATGCTGATGCTGATGCTGGTGCTGATGCTGATGCTGATGCTGATGCTGATGCTGATGCTGATGCTGATGCTGATGCTGATGCTGATGCTGATGTGGACTAAACTCTTTTATGGCTCTCTTTTATGTCTTTTGCCACGCCAGTACCTCCCCCTTTTCACTGTGTTGCTTCACAATCTTATTGCGCATTTATTCAGACCAACCCCATGTCGATTTAACTCACTCGACTTCAAAATCACTCATCGGAACATGACGCCGCTGCTTCGTGTTCCAGGCATTTCACTTCAGACGAACCTAATTTGTCCGTAAAGCCCTTCTTTTCGGAAAAGTGCCTTTTAAACAGAATTGACTTCTCAATTTCTTGGGAGCTTTGAGATCAATCAAGCGACGAAACGATTGGATTTGAGTTATTGTCTTACATCCTCAGCACACATATCCATCCACCCGGCGTTCATTGGCAGCGGGTTACGCAAGCGACCCATCAACACTGAACACATACATATTGCATTGACCATCTCATCGGCTTTGGATTCTCTCCAGAGAGAAGAAAAATCCAATAAAATATCCGGAATTTTTATCGAATATCCCCGTCTGAATACAAAACGTGATACACGCTGTCATTGCTCAAGGTCCTTCGACAGCCAAATCGCTGGGATGTGTGAATGGATAAGGGACGAAAGACAATTCGTTTTCCTTCAAGGATACGGATTATTATTCAAAACACGATTCCGTGTACACTTGCACACACCACAGCGAGACATCAACGGGAATACCTGTCGTTTCCATTATTCGCCATCAAGTGATATTTATCTGAACAATTAGATTTACTGCTCCTCGGAGACTCTACTTCAGTACAGCAATTATACAGGGTCTTAGGTGTGTAGACCTTACCGCAAATCGATATTCGTTGAAGTTTGCATTGCCACATGAGTATCTTTCTCTTCCGGAGAATGTGTTCAAGTAACTTGAGGAGAATAGGAAGTGTGTACATGCTACAGTTTTGTCGGAAAACAGCAAATTTATGCACGAAACTATGTAACACACTGCTCTTTGCATTTTTCAGCTAATTACATACTGATATTCCTGAGCACTGGTAATTTGTAAGTTTTTATATATTTATCTACCGAGTGTTGGAAAATATGCTCATAAAAATTACACGATAGAATGCTGCACTGCCATGTCTTCCAATTTTTTCAGCAGTACGTCGTTGAGTAGCGTACCTTGAGCGTACCTACGAGCTGGAGGTCCTGGCGATCGTGGACAGTCTCGAGCGATTCCATGGTGACGGTATTGTGAGGCAATCATCGCAACGACGAACAAGCCAAAGATAATCCCACGAGTGGGAAGGTGGGGGCTGATGCTGCAGGAGTTTGCGTTCGAGACGGTGCATCAATCAGGAAGGAAGGCAGCATATGTGGACGCACTCATTCGTCGCCCGGTGGAAGAGGCGTCCTTGTTTGTACTGAACCTGCACATCACGGATGATGATTAGTTGGCGACGATGCAGTGGCAGGATGGTGAGATGAAATCGGCCGACTTAACGACGAAGAAAAGACAACTGCAGAAATAGTTCCAATTCAAGGGGCTACGTGTGTTTCGACTAGTGGGGGGCGTTGCAAAGTGGGTGGTGCCGCATTCGATCCGGTGGCGAATCTTGAAGCTCTGCCATGACGATATGGACCACTAAGCGGAGGAAAAGACGCAGATCCGAGTACGAGAAACGTTCTGGTTCCCAAGGATGCGGAGTATCACCCGCGAATACATCAAGGGTTGTGTGGACGAAGCAGCCGCAACAGGTGAGTCCAGGGGGCCATACATTTTAGGTCAGGTGCTGCCGAATGACCGGTACATAGTCGAAGACGTCCCAGGTATGCAGTGAAACCAAAGAATATTCCGCAGCATAATAAGCTCTGAAAAGCTTAAACCGTGGTGTGAACTACTGGATGAAGGGCTGGTGAGCGCGAAAGACGATGCGTCGACATCGGGCACTGACGATAAAGCTGATGACGTTGACACTGCGGATGGAGAAGACGCAGATGGCGCAGATGGAAAGCGGATCTCGAGGCGCGATCGTCTAAGGATGGCCGAATGTGAAGTAATGAGAGCGAGGCACTCCGACGTTAATGAAATGGCGAGCAGTCACTTTATTTATTTTTTTTAATTTTTTATTTATTTAATTTTTATTAATTTGTCACCTAAGCCAGCATTTGTTTCATCCAGAGAAGCGGCTTACTCTGACTGTAAACACCTACTATGAGGCAAAATTGGCCTAATAAGCTTGAGCTTTATCCCGACCTGACTAACAGAGCCCACTCCAGTAACCTGCTTGCCAGCTTCAGTCTTGTGAGACTGCCACCAATGCCTGGTTACAGTGAGACTCTGGTATATATAGGTGGTGTTCAAGACTTATTTCTATCTTTTCGTCCTCATGGGGGTTGTTCATCCTTTGTCAGGTTGATATAATACAATATGGGTGGCGCTCTAGCCTGAAAAAGGCAAAAGCCCAGCTTCTCAGCAACCATTCGTGCTATTGTTCCTTCACGAATGGAGGATAGCTATAGTTTTATGCCGACTCCGAATGTCCATGTTTAAGAAGCTTCTTCTCAACAGGAATACTCTTTGAGAATTTTCAGTGACTCGAGAGAGGTATGGCCGTGAAAAGTCTTTTGTCGTGCCAAGGATCGAACACAGACACGAAGGCCCAAATGCTCTGGGGATCAACGCACATACCCACAACGCCACGGGCCACCGTTTGTTAGCTTAGAGGATATAGAAAATAAGATATTTGCACACTCCACCCGCACACCACCACTAGGAGTTAGGTGGCCGAGGGCCCGTCGGTCGGCCGCCTTATGAAATCATCAAAACATGCCCGGCTCCTATGAACAAAGTCTTTGGCACCGAAAGCGAGACTTTAAAACCAAGCTTATTTTTTGTTCGATCCCATGCAAATAGCATTGCCACGAAAAACTCTCTTTTTTATTGTCAGGTAAACGATCCCAGTCTGCGTGACGAATAAGCTACGCGTGGGCTATAATCGGCTTATTTACGCGTTCCACGGGATTATGTTGTATCGGTGCAGATTAAATGAACAACTGCAATGAAATCCTTCCCCGCGACGGGCCTCTGTATAAAATACCATCCATTCGCCAATGCACAAGCAAATACATAACCGCTTGACTGAATCGAACGAGAGTACTTATCAAATTTCGATAATGGAGCAATTTGCCAGCCTTTAATCAGACTCAAAAATTCCAGCCGAATTCGAGAGAACGTTTATGGCACGCTTGAAAGACTCCCGCGCACACATCCATCAAAGTCTAGACGATATAAATCAATTTGATGTCGTCCTGGCGTGAGGGACGATGACGTGGATATCCCCATCACGGTATTGACAAATTATTAAGTACTTGACGACTCGAATGCACGGGTTCCTGCGGGGCCGAATTAATCCAAATTATGCCCGGCAAGCCCATGTCAATTATGGCAAACGGCGAGCCAGTGAGCAATAATAATCGCTCCCCATCAATCCACATGTAAAGTTGAATCAAATTATGAGAATGTTAGGCGCAGCAAGTTGCCATGCGGCTATTATCTGTCTGAATTATGGATTAACGTGTAATACCCCCTCGGTATGGGGAGTTTTTCAACCAAAAGGAAAAGCAATCAGATATGTGCACGAATTAATTTCGTCCGTCTAGACAGAGTCAGGATCAACGGGTCGAATGGATTGGGAGCTGGAAGGCACTTGTACGAGTTCCATTGTGTGGAGTCTTCGATTTGAGGATGACGGGGAGCTTCGATGGCAGCGCTTTCATGCGCTTGATCTGGTTTCATTTAATTTAATTTAATTTAAAAGTTTGTGAAGGAGCAGAAGTGGATGTGGACATTGGACAACTTAAGGGAATGAAATAGTTTTCAATAAATCAGAGACAGGATTATGGTGAGATGAGCTTGCGAATTATTTCTCATTTAATTTGGGGCAGTAAACCATTTTTGAGTTAAACTTTAATGTAGGCAAGGACTTCATCTACCACGGCTCTCCACTAAACAAGGACAATAACACCAGTACCAACACGAAGCACAGATATCCTTTTGCCAATCGCTGCTTCTTTGGGAGTCCTGCTCTACAAGTCAGTCCAGCTGGTGGGATACGCTGATGACATCGACATTATCGTGCGGTCCCAACGCACCGTAGTAGAAGCTGTCACGGCAATTGAGGAACAGGCGAAAAGAGCTGGTCTAAAGGTCAATGAGGACAAAACCAAAGTATATGCTGTCGAGCAAAAAGCGATCCGCCGCACACCAACTCGGCCAAAACGTTACAATCGACAGCTACAATTTCGAGGTAGTAAAGGAGTTTGTCTACCTCGGGAAAAACGTAAACTCTACGAATGACATCGTAGCGGAAATCCGACGTAGAATCGCCCTTGGCAACCGATGCTACTTCGGTTTGTCAAAACAACTGGGCTCGAAACTCCTGACTCGAAGGAACAAAGTCATGCTCTACAAAACCCTTATTCTGCCAGTCCTACTTTATGGAGCCGAAAGCTGGACATTAAGTAAGAATGCAGAGCTGATTCTTGGTGCCTTCGATAGAAAAATGCTACGTCTGATATATGGTCCCGTCTACGAGGAATGTGCATCGAGGAGAAGGCACAACCGCGACTCTACAAGCTGTATAAGGATGTGGATATAGTCCGGAAGGCAAAAATCCGCCGACTACACTGGCTCGGCCACTTCGAGCGGATGGACGACAACGCTCCAGCAAAGAGGGTCTTCGAATCCGAGCCTTCTGGTTCGAGAAGGAGAGGAAGACCGAACCTCCGGTACAAAGAGTCATCGCGGTTGTAAGACAGCTTGGCCTTGATGGTTGAAAGCAGCGTGCTCAGGACCGTCACCGATGGAAGGCAGCAATTGCTCAGGCTCATACCCTTCATGGGTCGTATGCCTGATAAACTATTGAAAGCGAATGAAGGAGCTCTTGGTTGTTTTGAGAGAAAAGTTCTGTTTGCGTGGATGGCGTCTGGAGGAGACGATTCAACCACGAACTGTACGGGTTGTACAGCAGCATGCACCTAGTTAAGCGTCTTACGATCCAACGCTTAAGATGTCTTGGTCATGTAGAGCAGATGGACACCACAGCTCTGCCTCAAAGAGTCTTCGATTCGGCGACATTGGGACAACGCGCACAGAAGTGGAGGAGCACCTCAACCAACTTGGGGTGCGCAGCTGTTGAAAGATAATGCTGGCTGGAGGACTTGTAGGTTGAGGCCCAGACCCACCTCTGACAGTAGCGCCATACCAAGTGGAAGAAGAAAATGTTTTGAGTGATTAACTGTCTCCAGAGTCAGTCTCTTTAAAGGAAACCAGACCAATTCTAAACCTAAGTCTTGTTTGCTGTGTGACATGCATTGAACCTTCTTTTAAGCCCATTTAGTCTAATGGCCAAATTTTATCTGTCGCACAGCTCTCGGAAGGACATGTTAGGCCATACTATTGATTGGACTCGAATTTCCAGTTCAAAGATCCACGTTTCGCACGACACCGTAGCACTCTGCTGATGACAACTGCGTGTCTTGCGGGCTCTTGGTTATGAATACTCTCATCGCATAGCAGCCAGTTATGGCAAGATCGAAGGATGTTTAAACCACGTACATATACAATATCTTCCTTCATGGTCGTATTGTGTGTGGCCCATTATACGGCCAACCAAATTGATGTCGCCACCTTGTCGATTGCTTTCTACAGCGATATTTTTGCGGTTACTGGTTGCATATTAGGTATATAATTTAACTCGTGCGGTTTGCTAAGAGATGGCGTAACTTGTATTATTCCATTGGAACATGAGTTGGAAAGCTACTATCATAGTTAAAAGCTGTCATTGAAAAAGTCATAGCTTTAGATGGGAAATACCTTGAATAATACTATTGTTCATGTTTTTCTGAAACAGACATCAAAATTTTGAAAAAAAAAACAGAACGGATTACGCTATAAGCCCAATAGATTTTGTTCAGCTTTACGTATCTTGATACGTGACCTGCCTTCACATAACTTGCAGCAACTGCAACAATTTTATTGTGTTTCCAGGCGACTGTGCATATTTCAGTCCCATCAATACTGTCTTAATACTCGATCGAGAAACCGCGTTGCCATCATCATCAATCAACTGACCCCCAAATCTCAAGGTTTGGCAGTGATATTCTGTTACAGATCCTGGACCAGATAGTGTGTCAAATCTCGGAGCACAAAGACGGATACGAATAAGAATTAACACACGTTCTCAGTATGACTGCATAGCCACCGCAAACGCCTAGAAGTGAACTAAGGCGACAAAATGGGGGCTAGGCCCTTTAGATTCGGGATTTCGCTCGGGAACAACTTTCCGACAATAAGAAGTACTAATTCAGAGACGACGACAAGCCGGAAACGGATATGCTGTCATTCGGCTGACTTACATGGAAAACGAAGTGAGGCGAACGTTTTCAGTTTTATATGTCGCATCGATGATTTCTTAACAGAACCAGCAGAGGAACCTAGAAGTCTAGAAACAACCCATAGCTCCGATCTAAGATGGCAATGGGATGGGATGAAAAAAAAGAGCATACAAATTTAAGACATGCATATACTACGGCGATCGCTACAGAAAGCGAATAGTTTGTTGGTCTAGGCAGACTTACGTAAGACAATTAAAGTCACCTTTGAAATGTATTCATAGAATTTACTTCTTTGATTGGCGCTACAGCCCATGGTGTACCTGGCCTTGAGGTCCAGGTCATAGACTATACACGTCAAGTATTTATTAACGCTACTCCCATACGACATCTGATTCGCTGAAGAACTAATTCGAATATCATCGTCATCTTATACGTTCCCACCACCAGCTTCTGTCTTAAAAACCGAACCATTTAAAACTGGCAACGAGTATCGCACAGGAAAACGTAGCGTCCTGTAATGCGATATTTTCATTGAGGTGTTATCGCGGGTGATTTTTAGCGGTGTTCAACTGGTACTTCGAGGGATACCGATATCATGCCATGCTTCCAGGATACCTTTAAAGGGATATTCAATGAAATCGAAGCGAAGGTCATACAAGGTGATTTAAAAGTGATTGGCGATGTAAATTAGGAGACTGTAGCAGAATTTAAAAATATAGAGATAGATACCTATTTCCGATAGAAATTTCAGTTAAGCTGATTTTCTTGTATCAATTCATCTGTTTGATAGAATAAGCAAAACAAGAGACTACTGACGCTGTGAGATGGTGTTGATGTCGCCACATTAAAAATGTAATGTGTTGTGAAAAGAAATTCAACATTGAAAGCGGCTGTCCTCAAATTACAACTCCTGGACACGCGCAAGGTGGAAAGACAATAAAAACTGTCGTGCTTGTCGCTGAGTACCTCATAAAGACTTGGATTTTAATGTTGGAGTGCAGTAAGGGGTCATCAATCGGAAAAATAAATCAGGATGAAGAATCATGAAACATAAAATAATCCCCCACACAGATTATATTCCTCCCAGAGTAAGAAATCTAGCTCTGCTTTTAATGTAAGAAATTCAGGCCAATCTTGCATCAAATACGATCGGAGCACTGTCTCAGGGATACGAAAGGACCTCTTGTCCAGCTCCATGTTTCTAAACGTTGGCGCTTACGTCATTTACGTTGCGACAAAGCTTGCTCCAGCATGTGTGGAACATGATTGCTTTCCGTGCGTGACAAGTTATTCCAATACCACTTGAGTGCCCTTATCATACTCTTACTCGTCACGAAACTTTTCCTGAATAAATAAGCAATTTTGAGCACAATAACTGCGGCCGTCTCACGGATGGTGAAGGTGATAGGAAGCAAGTCTTACCAGGATTAGACTTGCGTGCTGAACGACGATTTCATGTGCATAAATAGCTTTATTAAGTGCAACGCGGTATTTGCCGTGTAAGGCTATTTAGATTATTAAAAGAGTGCCCAGTTACAATTCTTGTTCAGTTTTTGGACAGTAAATATTTAGGGGACATTATGTCAGCCTTGGTAATTGAGGTGGCAGACATGGGCCGTGCTATCTCGCCGATAATGAAGGGGTGGAGAAGCTTGATGTTGGTTCAATTTCTTCCGTCAAGATGTTGATGGCTAACTGACGGACATTTTTGCGCAAGATCTAGGGAGAGTAGGCCTGTCTCCAATGACCTCTATAGAAGCTGCCTAGACGAGGATGAAGAGGAAAGCATCCAACAGCTCCTCTGCGACTATCCTGCTCTCGCCTCAACGACGAAAGCCACTGAGGGCTCATAGCTTTGTGCAAACCATAGCAATACACCCGTCAATACACTGCGCCTACTTTGGGCTAATTGCAAGAATGCCACTGCCCACCGCCCTACCTACCACCTAGATCCTTCAGCTTGGCGTGAGTATAAACGCAATGGTTGCCATTCTGTAGGCTGGAACATCTGGAAGATGTTGATCAGCATATGACGTCTGCGAACTGTTGTCGCGTTGCGAGGAAGATGCCATCTGGTCATGCTATTTCACGCTGAAGCGGTGTTGTCCATGCGCTTAACATGGCCTAGCCATCTTAGGCGTTGAATCCGTAGAGGCCTGGCTAGACTCATGTCGCTGTACATCCCGCACAGTTCGTGGTTGAATCTTTTTCTCCAGAAGCCATGAATGCAAACAGAACCAAAGATTGAACACAGAGCTTTTCTCTCGAAAAGACCAAGTGCGTCTTCATCCGCTCTTGAGATAGTCCTAGCTTCCGCGCCATACAGCAGGGAGGGATGATCAAGGTCTTATACAATGTGAGCTTGGTCTTTAGAGAGAGGGCTCTATTACTCAATTGCCTCTTGAGCCCAAAGAAACAGCGCTTTTCAAGAGTTACTCTGCGTTTAATCTCGGTACTGATGTTGTTCGTATTAATAACTTGGGAGCCAAGGTAGAGTTGTAGCTGCATATGGCGACGTTCTGACCGAATCGTTGGTTTTGTGTATCCTTTCTTGAAGACAGGACATACCTTGTTTTGCCTTCATTCACCGCTAATCCCATTTTTGCCGCTTCCGTTTCAATACAAGCAAACACTTCATTGACGGCTCGCTGATGGTTCCTACACCTAGGGGCCTACTAATTCAACAACGTCGACGAGCTAAACAGCGCCAGCATAGGCCAGCTAAATCGCTTCACCACAAGCACCAATTGGTTCCGATGTTAGGAGCAGTCAATCCGCGTGGTATCACAGTGGACCTACTCAGCCCTACGTGTGACTGCCCTTAGCAGTCAGCCACTACAACCTGACATAACCTGCGGAGGTTGTCCAAGACCGGTTGCCACGGAGGGGGTTTCGATTTTCCTCCGAGATATACAGTATCCAGAGCCTCGTTCGGAATGCTGTTGACTTTCTCAAGTGTTGAGGGATTTTGTGGCACACCAATTCAAGTTTATTTTTTTAAGAAACTCCTCCAGAACGTCTGTTCAATGCACTCTATACGCGAGTGGAGTCCCATTAAAGCAAGTATCTCGCGGTCTTTTTCACGAGTGATGTCCGTAGTGATTCTGAGCTTTCCTGCAGGATTGGCCAAGCTGTATTAATATTCAAACAGCTTGGAAGATCTGTAATCGGAAAGGCCGAGCTAGCGGCTCTCTATTTTCGGTATAATGACCGAAAGAATAAGATCACGAAAATAAGCTGCAGAGATTGAATTTCTTCGTGATCTTCTGCGAGTTACTCGCCTCGATAAGGTGAGAAACACGGCGGTGCGCAGGTAACTCAATCGAGCAGTTACTTCTCCGAGCAGAAAGAGCTATGATTCAATGGCTTGGACATTAGGCATGAATGTACCAATCATAACGTCTTCCGAGGCGTTTCCTTAATGCGACTTCATCAGGAATGTGTCCCTTTGGAAGACACAGGAAGAGGTGTATGGACCAAGTCCAAAAAATCTCTTGGTTGCGCCTGGGAATAGGTATATTCGGGGGAATTAGAGTGGATGGGGGAGGATCGAGTGGCCTGGTGCGGACCCGCGACTCCTTTGGTTGATCATGCGGGTCCTAAAAAAAAAGATGTCTCCCACTTACCGAGCTGACAATGTTCAGAGGAACCATCTAAAACGCTGAACTCCCCAACCTCACAGTCATCATAGAACAATGGGTCCCTTCCCTCCAAAGAGAACAATAATACGCAGATCACGAGTGCCAGTTGTAACCCACTTATCGTTGATGGAATAACAAGTTCCAGGAACACTCTCGCATTCAAAACGCGAATAATTTAATTTCGTCCTGTCAAATTATGCTCAACTTAGGGCAACTCTTTTCGGAGAATACCATGTGACTCAAATATGTCCGTCAACCTCTCCACTTCGTGCCATCATTACTCACAACACATCCCGTCCCAGCCTCACTGCACGACTTAGCTCGAGCAAATCTCGCTCGCCACGTCACTTTTTTTTTTTGATGGAATTTTCGCCGGAAAGCGCCTTCTCGTCCTCCGCCAAATCTGTCCCTCGGAATGCTTCGCAAAAAAGTATCTCACACAAAAAGAGCACGAATTTACATATTCCATTAAAGAGATAAACGGAGATATTTATGCTTATGAATAAACGCAATTCCATTTGTTTCCGCGACTGCGAGTATCATTAATCCTAATTCTAGGAATTACATTCTCAGGGGGGACAACTGGGGCACTTTGGATCAATGGGACGCGCACACACGCACGCATCTTGGCCAAGCACAATCCGCCATCGGTGGGATCTGTTCAAGAGCTCAAAACGAAAGTAGACAAAAAAGGCGAGCACTCCAAGGATAATTGCTACTGTCTCAGATGTAGTGAACTGCAATAAATTTAATCTACACAATGCGATGGCACCCGTGCAGCGGAGAGCCCCCTACACACGGTCTACACTTGTATCTGTACGCCAAGTTCAAGTGACACTTTATGCAAATTTCTATCCGTTTATCATAATTATATTTGCGAATATTTATCCAACCGCTCTACAGCTTCATGTTTGTAGCCTTTTTTTGGTGTGCTTTCCGTTCATCTACTTTCATCCGCGCAGCACTAAGCTCTAACTTTAATCTGAGGGAACTCGTAAATCGTTTGTCATTTCACTGTCAGCCGAAAGTGTAATTGAAAATATACGGTTTTTTTTTTTGGGGTTTCAGAGTAAAGCTGCAGGCGGGTAATAACTGGAAGAAAACATGAAAAGTCGCATTTTTACTATTGTTGGAGGGCAACAGCACAAGAGAGAATTACATGAGCATTTATTGGCATCGTTTGTGGAGAGTAATTTGGAAAGTTTTCAGACAGCCATAAAAGGAGATGTGTCTACGACAAGGTAGACAATCGCCCATTCACACAAAAATAATGGCCCTGTGGTGATTGGGATCGAGTATCAAAGCACCCTTTCGATGGCAAATGCTTTCGTCTCAGCAACTGTCAACAAACCTTAGGGCAGCCATTGTGGCTTATTGCCAGAGACCCGCAACTAAAAGAAGCTCATCAAGTAAGAGCCAAACGAGGTTAAGCCGGGGGTTGGTGGTAACCAGGTACCGGGGCCCGCAATCCTTTCGTGCCCGATGTTGCGTATAGGCAACATTGTCGTTTGACCTTCGAAATCATTCAATTTCTCAGAATAGTTGAATATGTTGTGCAAGTGAGTTTCCAACATTTTTTTTCTTTTGGCATCACTAGCATGGAAAATTTGCGATACATATTACGGCGATTGCTACGAAGAGCTAAAGCAGCGCTTGTTTGGATACGGTTTTGTTTTTCGAGGCAGACTTAGGCAAGAAGTCTTAAGCTAGCGAGCGCGAGGCGAGCGCCTCACAACAATCCGCATCAAGGCAACATCAGTCTAATCTGTGCCCACGCCCCTATAGAGGATAAGTGCGACGATAGCAAGGACGACTTCTATGATCTCCTCAGAAGAACATACGATTAATGCCCCAGCTACGACATCAAGATGGAAAGAGACTACGAGATTTTAATGCAAAGCTGGGCAAGAAAGACGTCTTTGCTAGTGTCGTCGGAAAACGCAGCCTACATGGCAACACGTCAGACAATGGACTTTGTGGCGAAGCGAAACCATTCTGTAGCCAGCACGCGGTTCCCTCACCTCAACATTCACAAAGGAACCTCGCGGTCCTCCTCTGATTAATCAACCGTCAACCAGATTGATCACATTGCGATCGACGTCAGACACTCCTCCAGTGTCCTCGATGTCCGAACGTTCCGAGGTGCCAACATCGACTCGGAGCATAACCTTGTTGTAGCCAATGTCAGAACTCGGAGATCGATAGTACAACGGAGTAGAGCAAGACAAAAACAGTTTGACGTCGGAAAGCTACCGACCGCAATCGACCGCTGGGAATTTTTCCGATCGGGTCTCTCAGAGAGTCCAACCCTGTCAGGCGAAACAATCGACGAACAGTGGAACCGTTGTCAAAACGCCATCAGAAGAGAAATCCGTCCTCCCGATCCAGTCAAGATAGCGATGTCAGCAGAACTCTTCAAGGCAGCTGGAGATGATCTGGTAGGGCCCATTGTTTGACAACGAATGTCGGCAGGCGCATTCAGCGAAGCTAGCAACATATAAGGCGACGCTGGATAGAAGGACGAGAGCGGTGCGCAAGCTCAACGAACTTAAAAGAAGGGACGAGCACCGGCTTCTCAAAAAGAAAAAGAAGGAGCATGAGAAGCGCGCGATCGAGGACATGGAGAGGTGGTACGGCAGAAATAATGTCCGAAAGTTTTACCAGCGGGTGAATCATCTATCCAAAGGGTACAAACATCGGACAGAAGCCTGTCTGAACGAAGAGGGAACTCGTAGTAGAGTCGCAGTAGATACTGAGAATCTGGAAAGATCACTTCTGCAGACTGCTTAACGGCGAACAGGACACCAATACCGCTGTCAGGCAGAATGTTCCACTCTACGCAATGGATGACGATAGAAGAGAATTCCGTCCCCCCGATCTAGTCAAAGTCAAGGTAGCGATATCGAGGCTAAAGTCGAACAAAGTCGCTGGTGCAATCGGATTGGCTGCACAACTCCTTAAGGCAGCTGGAGATGAGCGTTGGGCGCATGCATCAGCTCATCTCTAGGATATGGTCGAAGGAAGGCATACCCGACGAGTGGAATCTTAGTATCGTTTGCCCGATCCACAAGAAAGGAGACTCCTTTGACTGCGCCCACTATCGGGGGATAAGTCTCCTGAACATCGCTTACAAGATACTTTCTGCCGTTTTGTGTGAACGCCTGAAACCCTTTGTCAACAACCTGATACATTTCAGTGCAGTTTCAGGCCTGGGGAGTCCACCATTGACCAAATATTCACACTTCGGCAGATCCTGGAAAAGACTCAAGATGTGCAAATCGACATACACCGCCTATTTGTCGATTTCCAGGCCGCTTATGACCGCGTGCATAGAGACGAGCTATACAGCGCCATGTCTAGTTTTGACATTCCTGCCAAACTCGTCAGGTTGTGCAGGATGACGATGGAGAGCTCTCGCTGCTCAATCAAGGTCGGTAACGAACTCACCGAGACCTTCAATGTCAATAAAAGATTTTAGACAAGACGACGCGCTGTCATGTGATTGTTTTAAACATTGTACTTGAGAGGGTCGTGCATGCACAAGAGGCACGATCTTCCAGAAGTCCGTGCAATGGTTAGCATACGCGGAGGGCATTGACGTGATTGGCAGAACTCAGCGAGCCGTCAATGAGCCATTTGTTAACATTGACACGGAAGGGGCTAAAATGGGTCGGGCGGTGAACGAGGGCAAAACAAAGTATATGGTGTCTTCAAGAAAGGACACACAATATCGACGACTCGGTTAGAACGTCACCGTAGGCAGCTGCAACTTTCAAGCGGGGAAGGACTTCATTTACCTTGGCTTCCAAGTTAATAGTACGAACAGCATCAGTACCGAGATTAAACGCAGAATAACTCTTGCCAAACGCTGTTTCTTTTCGCTCGAGAAACAAATAAGGAGTTAAGCGAAGCTAACAGTATATAAGACACTGATCATCCCTGTCCTGCTCTTTGGCGGAGAAGCCTGCACTATCTCGAGAGCGGATGAAGACGCACTTGGTCTCTTCGAGAGAAAAGTTCTGCGTCCAATCTTTAGTCATGTTTGTGTTGAAGGAGAATTCGGCAAACAACTCCAACAAATTCTGGAGAAAAAGATTCAACCACAAACTGGCTAGGTCATGTTGAGCGCATGGACAACACTGCTCTAGCTCGAAGAGTCTTCGGCGGCGAATCAGTGGGCCAGCGCAATAGAAGACGACCACGAAGCCGATGACACACTCAAGTGAAGAACGACTTCAACCAACTTGGAAGCAGCTGGCTTAGGATCGTACCAGCTGCAGAGTCTTGTTGGCTCAGGCCCAGAATCATCTCGGACTGTAGCGCCATAAGAAGAAAAAGAAGAAGGATTCTGTGATGGGGCTGACTTACACACAGCTCCGATCCTTTATTCGCAAGACTTTCCACTTTTCTTTTTCTTGGATTTCAGTATTTGCCGCAACTTAGTTGAGGTTTCAACCAGGTTTCATTTCAGACTGTATTGTCGTTTGGCTAACAGGAAATTTGGTCATCGATTCGGTCGTCAGTCTGTCAATGCAAGTGCCGCCACCTGTATCGACCCCACTTCGACTTGAGAGATGAAACAGTTGTCCTTTAGTACAAGATATATTTGACCACTGGCCTCGTAACAGCTCCCGTCACAAAGCTGACAGTGAATAAGATGATCTCCGATTTTGGTATTGTTTCCGGTCCAGAATGAGCTATTTGAACCCGCACTTCGTTGTAAGCAACTTGTTTGTTTTATATTCCGTGCTGCATTTCAACTTTTTAGTACGACGTACGCGTGTCTGAGAGATAATTTACTCAGCCTTAGGCCGATGAGGGTTCAATGTTGCTGCATAATAGAGAGAAGTGAGGAAGACGCACGAATATTCCTTGTTCTACTTCCGTGGTATTGTTCTGAGACTATCTCAATTTCATAGGCTAGGAATCGACTTTTCAATGCGACGGCCACGGGATATCGCACAAAGGCATTTCAAGGGGCATCAACTTACAATTCTGCCCAGGCTGACCTTCCTGGAACTTCGTAAACAAGCCAAATCATATTGTTCCTGCTTTTGTAGCTGCGGTCTTGAGTAAGATTGAATCTAATTACCTGTAAACATTTTGCGGAACACTCCACATTGTCCCTCCTTCAGGTACATCCCTGCATGCGCCCAAATAGCTGAGCGCAGAGATATTGCACTTCCCGCCGTATAAATAATACTGCTTCCCCGAGCAAACATACTCCCCCACGTAGGAACCACACTGCACGGCAAGCGATAGCAATAAGCCATTCTTATGGGAACATGTTTCGGCAGAGCACTTGCATGCAGGTGTACTGGCTACGTATTTATTTGGTTACCCCCGGTGCTTAAGAGTATTCATTGCTGACCTCACCACTTGCACTTGGGTGCGGGCCTTTTATGAATAAAGTTCTGTGTACTCCCGTCCCGATGCACTGGTTGGAATTTTTGTATTCCACTAAGTGTCATGGTCCTGCGATATCGCTGCGGAGGGGCTTATGCCGAACGACGCAACAACACAAATAAACAACACGCCAAGGGGATGGAGTCGAGGTTGTCTGATATTCGGCACTAAGGGAACGGATGTGTAGCGAATTCACGAAGGTGTACACTTCAGCGGGTCGGTTTTGTAAACGTTGCCGCCTGTCAAAATACAGATGATGTGTGGCGCTGAGATGGGTGAAGCCCATTGTCAATATTTTTCGCTTTTCCACAGAAATTCTTTGTTCAACTCCGCCACGGTAAGTAAAAGGCAAGTACTCCACTATGAGGACGTTTCATCTTTTTGAAGCGGTCTGTTAACCCCAAGCATTCACAGCTAAAGTGAAAATACTTGTGCATGAATGATGTCTGCTCCGACATGTGAATGCAGGCTTCGTTCATTGATCCCTCTTCTGTGGGATATCTTTAAATGTACTGGGTTCCTGTGTGTCTATTAAATTAATGTGAGAGATGTAGAGGTGGGTTTTGAAGAATGACTCAATCGTGAATAAGCTTGAATCTGAATTGATGGTGCAAACTATATTTCCCTTAGGGATTCGACAAGACGGAACCAGAAATCCAATAAGCTCGCAAGAGATCAGAGCAAAAATTAGTTAACTCTCACTAAGAAAGAAAACAGCACATGACCTGCTCAAGGAGTTACTAAAACCCTTAATTGTCCGCGGTCAAGACACAGCACGGCCGAAAGACATAGTTGGTAAGAGAGAGAGAAGGTTACTGTGCACATTGGTATTAAATATCTGCGGATTGTAGTCTGTTTGAAATATTGGGATGAAAGATCATTCCATATGAGCGTAGTGCGGCAAAAACGAGTTTCTAAGTTTAACTGTGCGTCTGAAAGTAGCCTTTAATGTAAACTCCTGGCGAGAAATGTTACTTACATGATGGAGCTACAGTCCGCGGTGGACCTGGGCCTCAACCAACAAGCGTTTCCAGCCAGCTCGATCTTTAGCTAGATGTCTCCAGTTTCGCACGCATAGTTGGTTGAGGTCCCTTTCCACTTGCGTGCGCCACCTGAGTCGCGGTCTTTCTCTACTGCGCCGTCCCTCGGGGGTGGATTCGAAGACTTTTCGGGCCGAAGCATTGGTTTCCATCCGCTCTACATGACGTAGCCATCTCAATCGTTGGATCTTCACTCTTCTGGCTAGGTCGATGTCGTTGAACAGCCCGTATAGTACGTCGTTATATCTCCTCCTCCACTCACCATCTATGCAGACGGGACCGAATATCACACGAAGAATGTCCCTCTCGAATCAACCAAGAGCTGCTTCATCTGCTTTTGACAGAGTTCATGCCTCCGCGCCATAAAGCAGGACTGGGACGATTAAGGTCTTGTAAGTCGTTACCTTGGTTGTTCGAGAGAGGGATTTGTTTACCAATTGCTTTCTTAGCCCAATGAAGCACCGATTGGCAAGAGTTATTCTTCGTTTTATTTCAGCGCTGGTGTCGTTGTCTGAGTTGATAGCGGTTCCTAGGTAGACAAAGTTTTTAACTACCTCAAAGTTATATCTGTCTGTCGTGACGTTCTGACCGAGACGTCGGTGTTGGGTGTCCTTTCTCGTTGACAGCATATATTTGGTCTTACCCTCGTTTACCGCTAAACCCATCTTCGCGGCCTCCGTTGCAATACCCACTCAATATCGTCGGCATATGCGAGCAGTTTGACGGACTTTTGAAAGATTGTTCCTCTGGTGTTGGCGTTCGAGTTTTGAACAATTCTTTCAAGAACGATGTTGAAGAAGTCGCATGACAGCGCGTCGCCTTGTCTGAATCCTTTTTCGACATCAAAGGTCTCGGTTAGGTCTTTACCGACCTTGATGGAGCAGCGTGCATTCTCCATCGTCATCCTACACAAACGGAAGAGTTTGGTAGGGATGCCAAAACTAGACATTGCTTTGTATAGCTCGTCTCTATAAATGCTATCATACGCGGTCTTAAAATCGATGAACAGGTGGTGGGTATCGATTTGTTGCTCCTGGGTTTTCTCCAAAATCTGCCGAAGTGTGAATATTTGGTCGATGGTGGATTTTCCTGGCCTAAAGCTACACTGGTATGGACTGACCAAGTTGTTGGCGAATGGCTTTAAGCGTTCACACAGTACGGCCGATAAGATCTTGGTGGCGATGTTAAGGAGACTTATCCCACGATAGTTGGCGACGTCAAAGGGGTCTCCTTTCTTGTGGATCGGCGAGACATGTATTTTGGGTGAATTCAAGAAAAGGAAGAATGCAGTTGGCTTGCGTCAACTGAAGTTATAAACCGTGATCATAATAACCACTTTTTTTTAGTTGAAATGTTTCGTTAAGTTTCGTTAATTCCTTGAAGGTATGTGCATAATTGAGAGATAGTATTTTTATTTCGTTTTGGTTTCCAGAAAGTATACACTTTGTACACACTTTGTATACACTTACTGCTGTCTTCCCGTCCGCGTAGACATTGTTTCGCTGTTGAATAATTCCGTTTCAATCCCTCTCGCTCTGTACGAGTATGACACCAAACCGATTATCCCGTCGAGAGAATTCAAAAAAAGTTGGGTATCACACGGTTCCCTAGCAAAAAAATATCCACACAGCAACCTGGCAATTCCGGACGGTCAAATCGACCATGTGCTCATTGACTGCAGACACGCGTCAAATATATTGGATGTGAGAACATTCAGGGGGGGCAAAC
Source organism: Eristalis arbustorum (assembly GCA_916610145.1). Lineage (NCBI taxonomy): Eukaryota > Metazoa > Arthropoda > Insecta > Diptera > Syrphidae > Eristalis > Eristalis arbustorum. The sequence goes on from OU744317.1 coordinate 12,465,790, forward strand.
GTCGAATCTGACCATTATCTCGTGGCAGCAAGATTTAAGGCTCGACAGTCCAATGCCAGAAACCTGCAAAAAGCCTGGCCACAGACAGACCGGCCGGCAATAGTGGATGTGTTTAAGCAAAACTTAAAACAGCTGCGTAAAGATCCAGGAAATCCCAACTCCAGTCGATGAAGTAGTCCTCCCGCCAAGCCTTGAACATGTAGCTACAGCCATTAAAAGGCTGAAGAGCAACGTTGCCGCTAGCTCAGATAGCTTGCCATCGGAGCTTTTCAAAGTTGGGGAAATTGTACTGGTAGAGAGCATGCACCAGATCATTTGCCTAATTTGGGAAGAGGTAAGCATTCCCGACTCCTACTTTCACCTCCCCGTGGTGAATGAAATCCGGGAGCCGAGCACCTTCGACTGAAAATGGGGTACCCAACGCCCGTGGGACGTCATTGGCGGCTGCTAACGGGAGTCGGTGAGTCTGTATCAGGACTGCGGCGGAGGAGCTTATCCTCAGATTAACCAACGGCGACATCCAGAGCTACTTGGTACACCTTCTTTTAGAGCTATTCTGACATATTCGGAGCTCAGATCTGAAAGGTTGCCTTCAAGATCATGTCGGGATCTTGGAGTAGAGTTGGCGGCGGAGGAACCCTATCGTGTAGGGTCAACGGCGTCACCACACCCTCAAGGAGGTTACCGATACCGGAGTAATCCGGACCCTTCGCCCAAGGGTAAATTATATGGGCCTTGCCTCCCTGTTGGGGGTTGTGCGTGGGGTTAACGCCCTCACCACGTAAAAAGCAACATGTTGAGAGACAACCAATTGCCTCAGATACTAACCGATTTACTGTTGACGACCCCAGCAAAACAGAGCCCTCTCTCGAAGAACCAAGTTGACTCTATATAAGACTCTGATCATCCCAGTCCTGCTATACGGCTTGGAGGCATGGACAATCTCGAAAGCGGATGAAGAAGTCCTTGGTCTCTTTGAGAGAAAAGTTCTACGCACGATCTTTGGTCCTGTTTGTGTTGACGGGTTCTGGAGGAGAAGATTCAATCAGGAACTGTACGGGCTGTACAGCGACATGAGCCTAGTTAGGCGTCTACGGATCCAACGCCTACGGTGGCTAGGTCATGTAGAGCGTATGGACACCACAGCTCCGGCCCGAAGAATCTTCGAATCCGAACCTGTCGGGCAACGCAACAGAGGACGCCCGCGTTTAATGTGGCGCACCCAAGTGGAGAAGGACCTCAACCAACTTGGTGTGCGAAACTGGAGACAGCTAGCCAGGGATCGCGCTAGTTGGAGAGGCATGTTGGTTGAGGCCCAGGTCCACCCCGGACTGTAGCGCCACACAAAGAAGAAGAAGAAGAAGACCCCAGCAAACGGACAAATGACCAAGCAGATGTCACTGCCATCCAGGAGATGCGATCGAATAGGCCGGGCAAGAAGAGGATGGAAAACTGCGACATCTACTACGGTGATTGCAGCAGAGAGAGGCGCTTATTTGGATGCGGATTTGTTGTGCGAGGCAGACTTAGGCAAAAAGTCTTAAGCTTTGTCTGTAAAAGCGAAGCCATATAGCAATCCGCATCAAGGCTAAATTCGGCAACATCAGCCTGACTTGCGCCCACGCCCCGTCAGAGGACGAAGATGACAGTAGCAAAGATGGCTTCTATGATCTCCTCGAAAGAACTTATGATCAATGCCCCAGCTTCGACACCAAGATCCACGCTAACACATACACGATGCACCGTGCAGTTCAGTTCGGGAACCTCTGAACCGTTCGAAACCTGCAGAAGCTCTGTCGTGTGATTTCTTCGATAAAGTATTTAGCGATTTCCTTAGGTCTACAGTTTCTTGAGATGTCTCAATGCCCCGACACTCAGCACTTGCGATTTTTGAACTGTTTGGATGTCGCGCTAAGCGGCAGTCGATTACTACTCTTGAGTTTAACTAGAACGATACCATGGACTTAATTGCTGCCTAGCTATACGTTAGGTTGTGGCGACCATGGTGTGTACGTCGACTCCGCATTTTTACCTTTGGTGTCTATGTCATCATAATTAGGCTATACTGCCTGATGCGTTGGCAACGGTTTAGGGGATTTTCTACTCCATTGCTTGTGGCATAAGTGCAGCTTTAAAATATGAAAGTCAAGAATTAATTTCAAAACTGACACTGTTGGTCAGCTGTAAACAATTCTTTTGAAATTGTCCTTATCTGGTCACCCTGTATAACCGCCATCCCAAACCACTTTTCAATAATACGGAGACTTGAAGATGAGCTAGACTCTGGAAATTTTGTATCCCAGCATATTTCTAAAGTTAGATCCTTCAGTTGTCCAATTCACACATGATCTGAGACAAAATTAATGCGAATTTACTCAGAACACCACGTGCACCCCTACCAGTAAAGAACGAACACTCACTCCCCTTTTCCCAACCTTCAAGACAACAGCACCGGCTAGTGGAAGACGGAGTGGGAACTTTTCCGACAGAACATTTTCCATCGGTAAAAATCAATATTGCTTGCAACGCACTCCGTCCTTGTGACCATCCATTCCCATGCACGCCTCTACAGACCCGAAGTTCAAGGCTACACCCTTCTTGGGGACGACACATGCACGTATCCTTAAAAGTATACCACACACGTTGCCTCTCGTACATGCTCTCTGTTCTACCCCTCAAGCAGTGCACTCTGCTCTTGGCGGGCTGGAGACCGGGGGAAATACCACGAAAAAGATAAATCGAACATCAGCCACGGTCTGCAGAAGCGAACCAAAACCGGCATCTAGTTGCGAGAAGACACCATTTCCACGGGATAGCAATTAAAGTCAGCTGGAAACTGTCTGAAATGAGTTTAAATACCCAACCGACACCACCCAACCACCCCGCCTAGCTCACTTTCCATTAGTGTTCGCTTACGCCTCGGGGCTCATTCCGCAAACAAGCACAAGGAACAACACATTTTCCCTGCAAAACAATACATGAGCGCATAAAAACTGAAGGAAACACAAGCGAAAAAAAAAACCGACCGAGCGAATGCAGACTTCCCCATCCGCAAGGACACCGAAGAAACTTTGACGCAGATGTTTTTCAGCCTTTCGGTTCCCAATCGAAAGATAATATTTTCCTTCTGTTGCTGTAAATTCGCAGACTCATCTTCCTTTCGGTTTCATATTGCAGACCACTTCCAGCGAGCGGAGCGGCGGCGTTCGCTTCCTTATGCCGTATTCCGGACGGAGTTGACTGAATCTGAGTCTGGTGCTGTTTTGCTGTTTTGATGTGTTTTGCCGCCGCTTCACTATGCTCCGCCGACGGGAAGTTGTTTGCCAAAATCTATTTTTACCCTCGTGTCGTGTTGTTGTGCCGTTTTGGTTTTTTTTTTGCTATCCAATCCGATATGCCCGATCCACAGACATTATCTACGCTTGTGTGCTACACAGCCTTACATTCTCTTTTTGCTCAGTCGTCGTTGGTTGGCTGGTGCTGCTGCTCCGGCAAAACAAGGCGCTTTCATTTGTGTGTCGACGGAGTGAGACACGAGTAGGTACCGTGAAAATCTGATAGAGGTCAAGATTGGATGACAGAGAGAGAGAGAGAGAGGATGCGATAGAACTTGAGTACATCACAAGCTTCTTATCTAAATGGCAACTTGAAGATGCATTATTGACTTAAGCCAGTTGGGAATACGATAAATCGTTGCCAGATGTTGAGTGGAGCCCGAGTTTCCAGGCTCTTCGGGTGTACTTCTTATCGCCTTAAAAAGCTTCTGTGTTGGGAAATTATTTCCGGAAAGTGAAAACAGAATGCAATCATTTGTAGGTGGGATTTTGAGATTAATCATTATTGGGTTTCAATAGAAATCGTCCCTTGAGGTTTGCTGGAAGCTGCAAGTGCACCTTCACGTTTATTGAATGTGTTTGATCACACAGCGGCTGGGTGTTATGCTTTTAGTTGCTTCACCTGTTCCACATTGTGCCTAATGAGACTAAATCCGTGCCAATCCTTTTACTCTCACGATCAT
>OU744317.1:12470007-12659028 GCA_916610145.1 Eristalis arbustorum
TTTCATGGATCATCTGCTTGATAAGTAAGTATACTTACCATAATCGTGGATATAGAAGGCATAGGCTTCTGGGTATTTATAACAATCTTACTCAATGGATTATTAATATGCTCAGAACCAGAAACCTTTTGATTGCAATGGCGTCGCGTAAGGGTGTGCAAAATTTGTCCACACCAATCTTAATCAGCCACGCGACGCCACTGCTACATTTTAAACTAAATTCTTAACGTGAAATATTTATGCAGAAGAGTTAATTAAGAAGGCATGTAGAGCTTTGTATGGTAAGCCAACGTTGCCGGAATTTTTTTTAGAAGTGCCACACACACACACACCTGTCACAAGAAGGTGCCATTTTATAGCCATAGGTGTAGTTGTCAAAAAGCCACCAAAGAAGCCTTCACTGATGTGCAACTTTTACGACAGCACCTAGAAAGGACCCATGGATGGACGACTAGTGCAACTCACTTTGAGACTTTCGTTGTCAAAAAAGATTTTAGAGAAGGCGACGCGCTTGTTTTATATAACATACTCCTGGAGGAGGTCCTGCAAGAGTCACGCGTCAACACTAGAGGCACCAACTTCCAGAAGTCTGCATAACTGTTAGCATACGCTGATGACATTGACGTGATTGAAGCGATTGGTAATATTGAGACGGAAGCAGCTGGTGCCTGGTGATGAATGAGCGCAAAACGAAGTATATACAGCCCTCAAATAAGGACACACAGCATCGAGATAGTGGACAGAGCGTCACAACCCGGCTTCGGAGTAAATTGCACGAATAACATCAGTACCGAGATCAAAAGCTGGATTACTATTCCCAACCGCTCTCTCGTTGGGCTCAAGAACCAATTGAGTAGTAAAGCCCTCTCTTGAAAAACCAAGTTGACTCTATATAAGACACTGCTCTGTGTGGCGCAGAAACCTGGACTGTTTTAAGGACGGATGAAGAAGTCCTTGGTCTGTTCGGGAGAAAATGTCTGTGTGCTATCTGTGATCCTGTTACCATTGAGGAGATCTGGAGGAGTACACCGACCTGAGCTTAGTCAGTCGTCTACGGATTCAATTCCTACAGTGGCTGGGCCATGTTAGGCGTATGAACAAATCATCTTCGTCCCGAAGAATCTTCGAATCCGAACCTGCAACAGAGGACGCCCGCATTTAAGGTGGCGCACACAAGAGAAGGAAGGAGAAGGACCTCAACCAACCTGGTATGCGAAACTGGAAACAGGTAGCCAGGGATCGCTCTAGTTACAGAGACTTGTTGGTTGAGGCACAGATTCACTCCGGACTGTAGCGCCACATAAAGAAGAAGAAGGTGCCATAATTTTAATCAATTTTGACCATTATGTTGTTCAAAAATGTTCAAATTTTAGCCACTTGAATTCTTTTAACCAAAATCATTCTCTACAAAACTCTCATTTTGCCAGCCCTGCTTGAAGCTGGATGCTTAGCAAAACTTAAGAGCAGATTCTTGGTGCCTTCGAAAGAAAAAATTCTACTTCAGGTATATGGTCCCGTCTGCGCGGAGGACTCTACCAGCTGTCCCAGAGTTTGAAGGTAGCCCTGAAGGCAAAAATCCGTCGACTACACTGACTCGGTCACATCGAGCGCATGGACAGCAATGCTTAAGCCTCCTGGTTCCGGGAGAGGAAGACCGAACCTTGGGTATAGAGGTCAAGTCATCGCGGATGGAAGACAACTTGAGTCACCGGCCCGGTAATAATAACAAGTAGCCGCGGTAACAATTGACTAAATTTTTTTCCTTTGCTTTTGTTCAGCGCTTGCAAGGGTAAGAAAATGTACTCTGGGCAAACCTTTTTTTGAAATTCTCAGCGAGATATCCGGAATGAACTTTAAAGAAATAATTTTGTTCCTAGACTCAGCATGATGGTCCTAAATACGCATACACTTTAAACTTTCACACTTCTAGATTATAGTCGGAACTTAGTTGCAATGTTGCAGATCTCTTCGCCAAGATTCTTCGAAAAATGGACAAACATTTAAAGTCAACTACACAGTTAAGATATGGTCTCACAATGCTTAAAATGTGCACGTAGTCTCGGCTTGATCCATAGCCACACATAATATTAATAATAATGATAAAATGGGTGACGCTACAGCCCTGGCCTTGGTTCTCATCAAACACTCGTGTTGTGTGTGCAATTGTTCTCTAACGAGTGGAAGGAACCTACAATTTTAGCCGACTCCGAACGGCCAATTTTAAGAAGCTTTTTCTAGAGAGGAAATATCTTTGGGAGCATGGTCAGTGATTCGAAAGAGCTCGGGCCGTGAAAATTGTTTTTTTGTCGCACAGAGCTGGTATCGAACCTACGTCGTCGACATAACGCCACGGGCCACAACTTAGACCACATAGCAGAATGGTAAAAGACTGCAATCTTTTGAGAATGCAATCTCTGAATTCAAGGAAAGAATTATCTGTTTTTTGATTCAATCAATTGACTTCATTTGGGACTTCTGGACTTCAGCATCGAAGTCACCATTCTATTTGAAGTCTTGATTGGTGAAGACTGAAAATGATTTGAAGTATTTTAATGTGAAATCAATTGAATGCAAGTCAATCGACTGACAGTGCATTCACTGAAGTCACTTTTAAAATTGTAATATTCACTTGAAGTCACCCGCATTCAGTTGAAGTCTTTGGGACTTCATCTAATTTTCGATGCAATCTTTGGGACTTCAAAGTTTTCACACTATCTGGAGTATAACGGGCTTTTAGGTTTAGAGGAAGAGGAGTATCTTGTGTTCACGTCGGGAGGAGTGTATGGGGGTTGGGGATGGAGTCGAATTATTAAAAAAAAATGTAGCACTTTATTAAAGGAAAGTAAATTAATTAAGCGAGATATAATGCTGAGGCGAGTAGTGGAGTTATACCTTAAAAATGTTTTCTTTGGGTTTGAATATTTGCAAAGGAATTCTATAGATGTCGACGTTTAGACAAGATATGCATAATATTCATTATCTACGGAGTGTGTAGTGTAGGATATCTACTTCCATTTCATTTTCTTTTGAATTGTCAGTACTTTCATTATTGTTGACAAAATGTGTTTCTATCCCAAATTCTTTGAAAGCTTTTACGAAGATAGAACCGTTGTCAGCGACTGTTGCCACAACGTTATTGCAATTCAGTCCAAACCGAGCAATACTTTCCAGAATAAGGTCATGAATCCGATCATATGAATGCAATCCAGAAAATGAGCTTACAATCAAAACCAACTGATGCAAAAAGACACCGGTGTTTCGTTGTCCGCCAATCGGCGGTTGTGCAAACATATTTCTCTCTTGCTATTGAAGACTTCAACTTTTAGATCATGGAAAAGAATGCGTCGTCTATAAGCTTTACGGTTTTTCGGCGATTGAAACTGAAATTGCTCTTGCTTCGATCTCGTTGTGACATTTGTAACCTTTAGTTTTATATATTCGTAAAATACTTTCAAATGCCTTTAAAATTTGATGTGACTTGCAAGGACACTTGCAATCGTATCTGGTAACAGCAGCACTCAATCAGAACACCATTCCTCCGACGCTGGAATTCAGTATCGTTCGGCTATTGACGAGTAAATTAATTGTAAGAGATACATAAAACATGGTATGGTTATGGTATTACGCTTTCAACAATATAGACAACTTAAGTCCAAAAGACCGCTACAAAAAACTTTGAAGTCTCAAAGACTGCAGCGAAAATTAGTTGAAGTCTAAAAGACTGCATAGACATTTTTGAAAGTCCCAAAGACTTCAACAGAATGCGGGTGACTTCAAGTGAATGTTAAAGAGCTTAAAGTGACTTCAGTAAATACACTGTCAGTCGATAGGCTTGCATAAAAATAATTTCACATCAAAGACTGGTCGTAAAGATTGATCCAATCAAGACTTCAAAAAGAATAACGATGAAAGTTTACATCTGAAAATCAGGAATTAAAAAATCCGAAACATGAATTCAGTTGATTTTTAAAATCAAAAGATTGCAGTCAGATAACACAAGCTCTTATTTTACCCGTTGACCACTATCAATGCTCACAACTTTCAGCATCGCTTAACGAGTTGCGTCATTGGTACAGCTTCAATTGTATGCAATTTTTTCCAAGTAACAAATTTACAAAAACTACAAAACAAAGGGCAATATCAGATTTCTTTATCGGCATTATTCACACCATTCTGAGCGCCACTAATTAATACGTGCAGATATTTCCCAGACAATAGACACAGCGAGCGATGAACGCACAGTCAGCCGATATTTAATCCGTTGTGCGGTTAATATTAACACACGCCCGAGTGACCATATCGCATTCTGAAAACTAATTAAGTAATTTTTAAGTGTTCAACGAGGAAACTTTAATGCATAAAATACAGCTTTAACTTGGGTTCAGTAGATAAAAAATTCCCATAGCTCCACCGGAGGTGCAGAAGCCTATTAAAGCCATTTAAGCCATCGGATCCGATCAAATGCAAGCCGTATCTATCGCAGCAGGACGCCGCAAAATACTTTATTTTTCAAATTAGTTGAATTAATTTCATATTGTTATGACACCAATGCGCCCCTACTTGCCGGTGCACAATGATGCGTTGCGTTTGTTGTTCTCGTGTTGGTTTTTTTGTTTCTCGCCCCCGCTTGTTTTATGCCGTGGCACCGCATCACGTAGCCGAACTGAGTTCGTGATTTCCCAACCTCACGTCACGGCAGTGCACTGAATATGTATAAATATTCACCGAATGTGGGTGCAATTAACGCGAGAATTTTGCGAAACGATTACTCATTCTGCACGCGTACTGATAATGCGTGTGTCCTTTCGGGACGCTTCAACTGTCCCATAATCGGATTTCGGTTTTATACTGATTTCAACGTTACTTTTTGCGTTATCCTTCGATGGAGCGTAAAAACGAACATTATTAAAACCCGCTTTTGTGTGTTCGCCTCCTTGGGGAAGGCTGTGGACGTGGTGTGGTCGTGTGATGTGGTCGCTCTGTGTCCTACTCTACCGAGGGCAAACGCATAAAAAAAACACCCAGAACACAGAACACCACGTCAAAATACCATCGCATCTCGACATAAATTGGGGAAATTTGTTTCCCAAGCACCGTCGGCACACAGTCGACTTAGGCATCAATAATGATTATTACCGTTATTGGCAGTGACAGAATATATGTACTAAACAAAAATATTCAGCTGAATAATGTGTAAGGACAAATTTATGCTCCCGCCAGTAGCCGAAGGTGGAAATTTATAAAACCTTGCGAAGATGGCAGCAACAAAAGCGGGGCTATGCGAAATGTGAGGTCACCCGATAGAGGATATCGATCAATAACATTTTCGATTCAGTCTTTAGGCGCAGCCACTCGGGCAGTACTTTGGCCGACTTGATTCCTGCCTCGAGCTGTTGCGAATATTGCAATGAAATTGATTGTTGGTAATAAAATCGTAATGGATTGTAACCCGATGTGAGCGGGGGTGTGGGATAAACATTCGAAATGTTTATGAGTGAGGGTGGACAGTGCTGGGGAACGACAAAGCACTCGGGACATTGGTAGCGGGTGTGTGGCATTTTTTTGTGTGGGGGATGTTGTGCTAGGTTGGAGGCTTAGCAAGTTAAAGGAGAGTCAGATTGCAATGTCGACTCTTGCTATCTACTTACTGACACCATACCTTCTTCACAAATGTATTCACGCAAAGTTTGCTTTTATTCGCTATCTCTTCTTCTTCTTCTTCTTCTTGTGGCGCTACAGTCCGAGGTGAACCTGGGCACCGGTCAGCACCAGGATCTCCAGCTGGCGCCATCCTTAGCCAGCTACCTCCAATTTGCACTCCAAGTTGGTTGACGTCTTTCTCCACTTGAGTGCGCCATCGTGTTCTTGGTCGGCCTCTATTGCGTTGTCCCCATGGTTCGGAGTCGAAGACTCTTGGGGTTGGAGCAGTGTTGTCCATGCGCTCAAGTAAGTAAAGTTCTCCAAAAAATAATAAGTAAGCAAATAAAAGCATACTTGGAGAAAGAGAAATTGGTGACCAAGTTACAATCAGGATTTCGCTGTAAGCAGAACTGCATTGCTGTGCTTCTAAAAGTATCCGACGTTATACGATCTGGATTCGATAGTGATATGATGTCTGTGATTGTCTTTCTGGACTTTTCAAAAGCTTTTGCCTCTGTTGATCATTCTATTTTATTACACAACTTGAAGTCACAATGTTTCTTTTAGGAATACATTTGTAGTCTCGTGGCGTCATATCTTGATGGAAGAACTCAGATGGTAGTTAATGGTAATAAGTATTCAAAAAGCTTACCCGTGCTCACAGGCATACCCCGAGGATCTGTTTTAGGCCAACTCCTGTTTGTTTTATTCATCAGTCATCCCCTGACTGAGTTTCTGGCCAGAGGCAGTGCAGGGGAAACCAAGTTTGGATGCGTTGCAGCATTATTTCTGGTGTCCCTGCGTCAAACGGAAAATCGAAGAGAATATGGTTAACAAGGTCATCGGAGTTGTACCACAGACCCTTTCTTTTTAAGTGGAAGGTGGCATTTCTGAGTGGTTAACGAGAACAACGATATCTCTCAAAGCATAAAACACTGCGAGCATCATATATACGCTGATGATGTACAGCTGTATAAAGTTTTCAAACTCTCCACTCAGGCAAGAGCACTTCGTGATCTCAACAGATCTGTGGAAATCTGTGCAATGCCGTTGACCCAGTTTGTAACAGGACTATCGAATATGTCTCTAAAATAAAAAAATCTTAGAACCATCTTTAACGAACAACTTAGCTGGAAAGACCATATAAATGGTATCGTTCGCAAAGTCTATTGTGTGTTACGAGGTCTCAGTCCAACCAAACCTTTTTTGTCCGTTGAAGTCAAACTAAAGCTTATAAAGTCATTCGTAGTTCCTCTCATATTATACGGCTGTGAAATTTTCTCAAACATGGACTTTGAATGTTCTCACAAGTTAAACGTGACTTTCAACAATTGTGCACGATATATATTCAATCTGGATCTGTTCCAGATTTCGCTAAAAGAATTATAGGCTGCTCACTTAATGTATTTCTTAAATATCGTACAGTTGTTGCTTTATATAAAATTATAAGCCGTCAGGCACCAGAATATTTATACACAAAAAAAAAATTTAAGCGTTCTCAAAGAACATTGAATTTTATTCAAAAACATACGTTTTTGAACACCGAAAGGCAATTTTTTATTAGCGCAATTCATTTATGAAATGCACTCCCATCGGAAATTAAATAGGTTGGTACAGAAAAAAAACTTTTTTAATTTTATAGAACGAATTAACCACGAGTAAGTCACAATGATTTTAGTATTTGCTTTCTTTACTTTCTTACTTACTCTATCCTCATCTTTCTGTTCTTCTTAATTTTACTCCTTTCCCCCTCTTCATTTCCTTTCCTTATCTTTTCTAAGAATTAAATTAGGTTAAGATAAATTAAAATTTTTTTTATTTTAAGAAAAAATCATTCCTGTACAAGCTTATAAGCTTACGCTTAATTGTGCAGAGTTACCTGAATAAATAAATAAACATGGCTTTCTCGAGATATGAGTAATAGGTGCCTACCATCAAGTCTCTCTATCATGCATGGTTTTTAGCCAGCTGCTTACGACACAATTACACCATTGTGATACCCAGTGCAGTCAATTTGTTCCCAATGGTTAATGATGACTGGACCAGATAGAATAGATTCGAACCTGTGACTCCTATAACCAAGCGCAGCATGCAACCAACTGCACCATCCAGCTGTTTTAAAGGCTTAATTAGTGGCTTCATTGTTAGACGGTGTTGCTCTTGTCTCCTACCTCATACACCCAGCCCTGCCCCGAGTAAACGCCCTTCCAGCGCCAATTGGCGATCCAGGTTCATAAAGAACACGAGCGTGCTTGATGTTATTGATATATGTCCGGACAACCCACCCCTCATGACTGAGATGAACTTTGCTATCTCCTTTAGCGAAATTTTGTGGTAAATAGCACCTTAGGAAAAACGTAAGACCAGAAGAGGACAGCCTTTGTTCACTTTACACACACATATTGGCATGAAAAGCTTCTGCCGGGAAACAAAATCCATCGAATCACACCATGCACATAATTAGTTAAATCTTTTTTTTAATAATAATATGGGTGGCGCTACAGCCCATAAAGTGCCAGGGCCTAGCTTCTCAGCAACCACTCGTGTTGTGCGTGCTATTGTTCTCTCACGGCCGGAAGGGACCTACAGTTTTACGCCGAATCCGAACGGCCAAGTTTGAGAAGCTTTTTCTAGACAGGAAATACTCTTTGAGCATTGTCAGTGACTCGAAAGAGGTGGGGCCGTGAAAATTATTTCTGTCGCTCAGAGCTGGAATCGAACCTACGACGTCGAGGTTGGGGTCGACGCACGTACCCACAACGCCACGGAATAATCATGTTTTTTAACGGAGGCATGGGCTTATGTACACAGGACAAAGTTGTTGACTGCACCCAACCTGGTAGGATGCAAGCGCGATCCTTGCTTGTGCATAAGATCCCTGCTTGTGCATAAGTCAAGACATACAGCCTCGTCATGGCGCCCCCGGATAGCCATCACAACAACCGTTGTGTGGTGAATTAATTTATGCAGTGATCCCCCTCTGCCCGAGGGTCAAATAATGGGCCTGGTCTACCAGTTGTAGGTTATACGTGAGGTTAACTCCCTCACCACATAAAAAATCGACGGTTACGAACCGACAACAGGCCTCGGATTTGGACGGATTCACAGTTGACGACCCCAGCAAACGATGTAAGGACAATGGTTTTCGTTTCTGCACGTGGAATGTGAGGTCCCTGAACAGGCAGAATGTTTCACTGTCAGGCAAAATGTTTCACTAAATTTGGACGATGATGAACACGAATTCCGTCTCCCCGACTTAGACGAAGTCAAGATAGCGATATCTAGACTGAAGTCGAACAAAGCTACTGGAGCGGACAGATTGTCCGCGGAACTGTTTAAGGCAGCTGGAGATGACCTGGTTGGGCGCATGCACCAGCTCATCTGTAAGATATAGATGGAGGAAAGCAGCCTCGATGAGTGCAATCTCAGCGGTCCACAAGAAAGGAGACCCCTTTGACTGCTCCAACTATAGGGGGATAAGTCTCCTTAACATCGCGTACAAGATACTCTCTGCCGTTTTGTGTGAACGCCTGAAAGCCTTTGTCAACAACCTGATAGGTCCTTATCAGTGCGGTTTCAGGCCAGGAAAGTCCACAATAGACCAAATATTTACACTTCGGCAGATCCTGGAAAAGACTCAAGAGATGCAGATCGTCACCCACAACCTATTTGTCGATTTCAAGGCCGCATATGACAGCGTGCATAGAGACGAGCTATACAGCGCCATGTCTAGTTTTGACATTCCTGCCAAACTCGTCAGGCTGTGCAGGATGACGATGGAGAACTCTCGCTGCTCCGTCAAGGTCGGTAACGAACTCACAGAGACCTTCAATGTCAAAATAGGTTTTATGCAAGCCGACACGCTGTAATGTGACCTCTTCAACATTATGCTGGAGAAGATCGTGCGAAACTCGAACTTAAACACCCGAGGCACGATCTTCCAAAAGTCCGTTCAACTGCTTGCATACGCGGACGACATTGACGTGATTGGACGAACACAGCGAGCCGTCAATGAGGCGTTTGCTGGTATTGCAGCGGAAGCGGCTAAAATGGATCTAGCGGTAAACCAGGACAAATCAAAGTTTACATGCTGTCACCACAAAAGGACGCAGAACATCGACGTCTCGACCTCTCTCAGAGTGTCATATTGGGCAGCAGAAACTTGAGGTAGTCAAGGACTTTTTTGCCTCTGCTCTGGACTAAACAACAGTACCGAGATAAAGCGCAATTTACTTACTCTTACCAATCGCTGCTTTTCGGCTCTAGAGGCATTTGAGTGACAGAGCTATCTCTCGAAACACCAAGATGAGTTTGTATGACACTCTAATCATCAGTGTCAGTGACATGGACGCTGTTGAAAGCGGATGAAGACGCACTTGGTCTTTTCGAAAGAAAAGTTCTGTATGCGTTCTTTGGGCCATTTTGCTTTGATGGCGTCTGGAGGAGAAGGTTTAACACAGTCAAGCGTCTTCAGATCCAGCGCTTAAGACGGCTATGTTATGTAGACGTCTTCGAACGATATGGGGCACACAATTGGAAAATGACCTCAAACAACTTGGGGGGCGCATCTGGAAGAAGCTGGCGAAAGATCGTACTGGTTGGAGAGGTATGTTGGTTGAGGCCCAGGTCCACCACGGACTGTAGTGAAAATCAAAGAAGAGGAAGAAAATTATAAAACAATTTAATTTTAAAAATAAAGAAAAAAATCAATAACTGTCGGCAGATTCTGGTTCGAATGGAGGCACACATTTTACACTGTTGACACTCTCGCTTCCTGTGAATTCACTTTTTGCTCATATGTCGCATTGTAAGTTTTTTGTGCGTTTTTTGGGTTTGTTACAATATGCGAGCGTGTGTAGAGACTCCTTCGCCCAGGTTAAGCACAGTAATAATAATGTTCTCTTTACCTTGTTGTTTCTATTCATATGCAGTATTATTTCTTCATTTGTGCACACCACTGTACATATTCCCTTTTGATCTCTCCCACCACACTCATTTAAGCAGTGTAGCTGTGCCAGACGACGTGCCATTGATGGCTAGTTGTGTTTTGTTAATCACGTGCCAATATCATCCGCGTATGCCAACAGTACGGGTTACTGAATGATAAGTCTTGCAAGATCTTCTAAAGGATGATGTTGATGAATGACATACCCTTTTTTCATTTTGCATTAAACTGTTATCATCTACATTCAAATCCAACTTAGTTGCTTGTTGATTGTGATATATTTATGAAGAAATAAAAAAGGTTCTATAGAACGCCATGATAAAAAAAACGAACAAGAGTACGTAAGCACCAGTCGTCATATCAAATGCCTACTCTCAAACAGAAATTATGAAAAAGTCGAGCCCGCTTAACGGCGCAGATATGTGAATGCACTTCCGGTATTAATTTTTACATTCCACCGTGCTTAGCGCAGTCTGGATGTTTACGCCAGACTGTGGTTATTAGACCATAAACAAATTACCGCCGTTTTTTTTCACTACCCTACCCTGTACCTCAGCGCGGGGATAAATTCCACATTCTAACATTCCCCTGCACACAAACTACAATCGATTAGATGGAAACGATGCGATGCGGCAGCACAGCTGGATACACATCTGCTAATCAACGTCTGCATGGGCGCCACTTTGACAGCCAAACTGCTGGTGGGACGAGGGCGGGTTAACTTGATTGAAATGGGTAAAATCGGTACGTGACCCACTTGCATAATTTAGCTGCACTTAAAATCGCTATTTCCTATATGTATGGACTCTCGCACGTACACGTAGTGAAACTGCCAGCCACTACTGGCATGCACAAATGTGGGAAGTCGTTATTTTTTTCGCATCTTCTCTCAAATGAATGGACATCGCTCTCTGGGGAGCTAGGGCGAAAATAGTACGAGTTCAAAATGGGGCCAGTCAGAGTGGCAAGTGATGAGTCCGTATTGATTTGAACGGGGCGTAAAAACTGTCTGACTGGTCAATTATTAAAAACTGGCTTTTGATAATTGCAAATGAATGGGTTTTAGGTGATTTGCAAAATGGACTGGCAACTTATTAAGATAATGTGTGTTTGAGAGGATGGACAAAGTAATTGATCAAGGGGTGGTCTTCTCCTCCAATGTCTGGGGAAGCTGTATCGATGCGTCTTCTCCTCAAATGTCTCGGGATGCCGTATCGATGCGGCGGCACAGCTGGTCCAGCAATCGTTCTTGTTAAGCAGGCTACTTATGGGCTTTCGCGACTCAAATGTGACTTTTGCCGTGTGCTTGGACTCACTTATCCAGTCAGCAATGGCCTCGTTGATTACAGATGATTGAAGAGCCTGGTTGATAAATCAAATTAATCACAGGCGGAGTTCACTTGGTGAGTCGAACATAACACGAACTCGCAGTTGGCCAAAATGGATGAAGTGGATCAAGGCATAACGAAGTTTACTTTAAGATAGGACATACTCCATTGATGTCTTGGACTGAGGACTTCGTCTACGTCGGCTTCCAAGTAAACAACGCGCACAATATAAGTATAGAGATCAAACGTGATGATTAACTCTAGCCAACTTCTGTAGTAACAAGAGGCAGACGAATAGTCTTTTCTCGATGGACCAAGCTCACATTTTGTAAAATCTGCTTTACACCATTGCGTGGAAGCATAGACTGTTGTCAAAAATTGGTCAATTACGTCTGGAAGATCTGGATGTGACTGGAATTTAGTATCGACGACCTTCTTTGTGCTCTCAAGAAATTTGTGAAGACAATAAGACAACAAAAAGGGAAGAAAAATAAAGGATTTCATATTAAGAATGGATAAAAAGAAATTACGAAAGAGCGGCGAAACACTTTTAGGCTAGTGTGAATTTCACAAAAAATACACTAAATAAAAAATGAAAAGTATTGAGGATTTGTAAAATGTGTGCCAATATGCGGCAATTGAAGAATACTTACTTACTTACTTATCAGGCAGACGAACCATGAAGGGTCTGAGCCTGAGCAATTGCTGCCTTCCATCGGTGACGGTCCTGGGCACGCTGCTTCCAGTCATCAAGGCCAAGCTGTCTTGCATCCGCGACTTGGTCCTTGTACCGGAGGTTCGGTCTTCCTCTCCTTCTCGAACCAGGAGGCTCGGATTCGAAGACCCTCTTTGCTGGAGCGTTGTTGTCCATTCGCTCGATGTGGCCGAGCCAGTGTAGTCGACGGATTTTCGCCTTCCGGACTACATCCACATCCTTGTACAGCTCGTAGAGTTCGCGGTTGTGTCTGCTCCTAGATTCGCCTTCCTCGCAGACGGGACCATATATCCGACGTAAAACTTTTCTTTCGAAGGCACCAAGAATCAGCTCTGCAGCCTTACTTAATGTCCAGCTTTCGGCTCCATAAAGTAGGACTGGCAGGATAAGGGTTTTGTAGAGCATGACTTTGGTCCTTCGAGTCAGGAGTTTCGAGCCCAGTTGTTTTGACAGACCGAAGTAGCATCGGTTGCCAAGGGCGATTCTACGTCGGATCTCCACTACGATGTCATTCGTGGAGTTTACATTTGCCCCGAGGTAGACAAACTCCTTTACTACCTCGAAATTGCAATTGAAGAATAGGAATTCTAAATGCAATTGTACAGAAAGCATGCCATAAATCTTTTAGAAAATGTTACAAGATGCTATGGGCATAAAACTACAAGGTATGGACGAAGAACTAAAAATAAGCTCTATCAATAAATTTGCTGCAAGGTCCAAAACTGAGTACATGGACGTCTTTTTTTTATTTTTTCGTTCGGGGTCCTAGCTATCCGGTGGGTATTATTTAACATTTTGGAAATCGAACATAAAAATAATCTCCAAGAAGAATTTTCAATTTACCTTATTACTTCTATTCATATGTAGTATTAATTCCATTTTGCACGAACATGTACTCATTTGTGCACCATACTTTTCAAAAGTATTTAATACAATCAACCATTCTATTCTGTGGTCGAAACTTAGAAAAGAGTATACATTTGCAATTCTCACCATTCCTACCAGTAAAGTGCGCAGTACCGCAAGGATCTATCCTTGGGCCTCTCCTTTTCTCTATAAACATATGTCAATGAACTTTCGGGAGTGATCAAGCACTGCTCAAATTACATGTTTGTCGATGATATCCAAAAGCACTTCAGCCGTCCCCTAAATCGCATAAACAGAAGCTACCATGCTGGTGAATGATGACCTTTAGCATACACTGAATTGGGCAACTAAAAATAAACTTCGGTGGAACGCGCACAAGGGGGCATGGGCTTATGTACACAGGGCAAAGTTGCTGACTGCACCCAACCTGGTAGGATGCCAGCGCGATCCCTGTTTGTGCATAAGTCAAGTTGACATACAGCCTCCTCGTGGCGCCCCTGGATAGCCATCGCAACAACCGTTGTGTGGTGAACTAATGTATGCAGCGATCCCCCTCTGCCCGAGGGTCAAATAATGGGCCTGGCCTACCAGTTGTAGGTTGTGCGTGAGGTTGACTCCCTCACCACACAAAAAACCAACGGTTACGAACCGACAACAGGCCTCGGATATGGACGGATTCAAAGTTGACGACCCCAGCAAACGATCAAAGGACAATGATTTTCGGTTCTGCACGTGGAATGTGAGGTCCCTGAACAGACCACGTGCAGCCGATGAACTCGCGGAGGCCCTAGACTGCTACAAAGCAGATGTCACCGCCATCCAGGAGATGCGATGGGATGGGCCGGGCAAAAGGAAGATGAGAAACTGCGACATCTACTACGGTGATTGCTACAAAGAGGGAAGGCAGCGCTTATTTGGATGCGGATTCGTTGTTCGAGGCAGACTTAGGCAAAAAGTCTTAAGCTTTGATTATATCAGCGAGCGCCTCATAACAATCCGCATCAAGGCTAAATTCGGGAACATCAGCCTGATTTGCGCACACGCCCCGACGGAGGAGAAGGATGACGATAGCAAGGATGACTTCTATGATCTCCTAGAAAGAACATACGATCGATGCCCCAGCTATGACACCAAGATCGTTCTAGGAGATTTCAACGCACAGCTGGGCAAGGAAGAAATCTTTGCTAGAGTCATCGGAAAACACAGCCTGCACGACAACACATCCGGAAACGGACTCAGGCTGGTAGATTTCGCCTCGGGGCGTAACCTCTCTGTGATGAGCACGCGGTTCCCACACCTCAACATCCATAAGGGGACCTGGCGGTCTCCTGATCAATCAACCGTCAACCAGATTGATCACGTTGCGATCGACGTCAGACACTCCTCCAATATTCTCGATGTCCGAACGTTCCGAGGAGCCAACATCGACTCGGACCATTTCCTTGTTGTAGCCAAGGTAAGGATGAGGATATCGAGAGAAGTACGGAGTCGAGAAAGAACACTACGGTTTGACGTCGGAAAGCTACAATCGCAATCGACCGCTAGGAACTTTGCCGACCGAGTCTCCCTGAAACTCTCTGAAAGTTCGACGCTCCCTGCACATTCAATAGAAGAAGAATGGAAACGTTGTCAAAAAGCCATCAAAGAAGCTGCCACTGATGTGCTGGTTTTCACGACACCACCCAGAAGGAACCCATGGTTTGACGACGAGTGCAGGCAGGTACATGCAGCCAAGCAGGAGGCCTACAAGGCAACGCTGCATCGAACAACGAGAGCTGTTCGTGAGCTCTATGAACAGAAGAGAAGGGAAGAGCACCGGCTTCTCAGAAAGAAAAAGAAAGAGCATGAGAAGCGCGCGGTCGTGGAGATGGAGAGGTGTTACGACAGGAAGGAGGTCCGAAAGTTTTACCAAAAGGTAAAACAAGTATCAGGAAGATATAGACCTCGGACCGAAGCCTGCAGGGACGAAAATGGACAACTAGTAGTAGAATCGCAGTCGATGCTGAGAATTTGGAAAAATCATTTCTGTAGACTGTTAAACGGCGATGACGACACAAATTCCGCTGTCAGGCAGAATGTTTCACTCAATTTGGACGATGATGAACACGAATTCCGTCCCCCCGCCTTAGACGAAGTTAAGATAGCGATATCTAGACTGAAGTCGAACAAAGCTGCCGGAGCGGACGGATTGTCCGCGGAATTGTTTAAGGCAGCTGGAGATGACCTGGTTGGGCGCATGCACCAGCTCATCTGTAAGATATGGTCGGAGGAAAGCATGCCCGATGAGTGGAATCTCAGCGTCGTTTGTCCGGTCCACAAGAAAGGAGACCCCTTTGACTGCGCCAACTATAGAGGGATCAGCCTCCTTAACATCGCTTATAAAATACTCTCTGCCGTTCTGTGTGAACGCCTGAAACCCTTTGTCAACAACCTGATAGGTCCTTATCAGTGCGGTTTCAGGCCAGGAAAGTCCACAATAGACCAAATATTTACACTTCGGCAGATCCTGGAAAAGACTCAAGAGATGCAGATCGACACCCACCACCTATTTGTCGATTTCAAGGCCGCATATGACAGCGTGCATAGAGGTGAGCTATACAGCGCCATGTCTAGTTTTGACATTCCTGCCAAACTCGTCAGGCTGTGCAGGATGACGATGGAGAACTCTCGCTGCTCCATCAAGGTCGGTAACGAACTCACCGAGACCTTCAATGTCAAAAAAGGTTTTAGGCAAGGCGACACGCTGTCATGTGACTTCTTTAACATCATACTTGAGAAGATCGTGCGAAACTCTAACGTCAACACCCGAGGCACGATCTTCCAAAAGTCCGTTCAACTGCTTGCATACGCGGACGACATTGACGTGATTGGACGAACACAGCGAGCCGTCAATGAGGCGTTTGCTGGCATTGAAGCGGAAGCGGCTAAAATGGGTCTAGCGGTAAACCAGGGCAAAACAAAGTACATGCTGTCATCACGGAAGGACGCACAACATCGACGTCTCGGACAGAGCGTCATATTGGGCAGCAGAAACTTTGAGGTAGTCAAGGACTTCGTCTACCTAGGCTCCGGAGTGAATAGGGACAACAACACCAGTACCGAGATCAAGCGCAGAATTACTCTTGCCAATCGCTGTTTCTTTGGGCTCAAGAGGCAATTGAGTAACAGAGCCATCTCTCGAAACACCAAATTGACCTTGTATAAAACCCTGATCATCCCAGTCCTGCTCTATGGCGCAGAGACATGGACGCTATTGAAAGCGGATGAAGAAGCTCTTGGTTGTTTTGAGAGAAAAGTTCTGCGTACGATCTTTGGTCCTGTTTGCGTTGATGGCGTTTGGAGGAGAAGGTTCAACCACGAACTATACGGGCTGTACAGCGGCATGCACCTAGTTAAGCGTCTTCGGATCCAAGGCTTAAGATGGCTAGGTCATGTAGAGCGGATGGACACCACAGCTCCGGCCCGAAGAGTCTTCGACACCGAGCCATTGGGACAGCGCAACAGAGGACGTCCTCGCACTAGATGGCGCACACAAGTGGAAAAGGACCTCAACCAACTTGGTGTGCGCAACTGGAGGCAGCTGGCGAAAGATCGTGCTGGCTGGAGAGGCATGTTGGTTGAGGCCCAGGTCCACCCCGGACTGTAGCGCCAATCGAAGAAGAAGGAACGCGCACAAGTCAAAAGCAATGGTCATACACGTTATGCCTCATACACAATATCATACAAACAAAAGAGTCTGACTATCTATATAAAAAGCTTTGCTTTCTCCAGTCCTGTAGACTGTGCGCGCTACTTTAAACACGATACGCATGCTTAACTTCCGAACGTCAGTTCTTCAATTTAAATATTATTACATGCATTTTAAAACTCTAGAATTGTTACTATCGTGTGGCTTATTTTGACGATAAATGATGGATGAAAATGAAATGCTACTTAATATAAATTCAAAGCTTGCATAATTTAAAAGATGATTGTAGTCTTATCATCAATAAGCAATACTCTTTAATAGTAAATACAAAATACAAAAACTGTACATATACAAATGCTATCCTTAAGAAAAGACAGAGCATAACTTCGATATCATAATACTGATCAATAATCATCCCAGTTACGATGTATGGCGTAGAAGCATGGAGTGATTTATTCTCGTGACACCGAGAGCCACATAATGTAACAAATTTTTCTTTCTGATCACAACAACAATCAAACAATTTTTTTTCCACGTCCCGCAAGGGTCACAATACATATCAGACAAGCATTAATCCATTTCGTCATTACCACTTCTCTAACTTCCCGGCAATTAACTTCTTACACCACCTGGTTGGACTGGTACTGATGCATATCTTCCGTCTACCAGAGGATTCCTTAGTATAACTTCTTGTTGATCACAAACTTATTTTTTGGCACACTTAAGTGGATAAAATTTGGATATTGGGCTGCCAGGGAAGTGTTCAGGACACTTAGATCATTCTTGGTTCATGGTCATCGTCCCTTAATGACCGTTAATTAGATCACAACGGAAAATTGTGAATGGACCAGATGGTCATTTATCACTGGAATTCGAACAGAGGACACACACTTACCAAGAGTATGCTCTCTATTAACAACGCGATCGAATTTTTGTATTTAATGTACTACCCATATGACGTCAGGTTTCAGGAGCAGAACTCTTTCGCGTGCTCAGAGCCGATGAGCATTCTGTGGGTAAACTTGTTGCACAATTAAATACTGAAAATATGGACCATACTCAATGGTTGGCGCAATAAAATTAAGAATTTAATTAAAATAAAAAGTCTTAAAAAACTTGTATAGGAAAAATAAACTTAACAAAATCATATAAATTAAAAATCGAAGTGTTTAGTTTTTTTTTTATGAAAGAACTGCGGCTAATAGGAGCAACCAAGTGTTAAATTTGGCCCAGCCAAGTTTTAAATGCTTGTCTGAAGCAAAATCATACAGCATATCAGCATTCATCTCATTGAATCGCAGCGTTAACTGGCTTATCGCTAGTGAACTTTCTGCCGCAATAGTTAATAGTTAGCTAAGTTTTCCCGCTTTTCCTCTTTCTGGAATTTTATTGTCCTCACAGTCATTCCATAAGGACTGTTTTGGTATGGTTTTTATATACGGAAATACAGAATTAATAAGGTTCATAGTTCATATCATACCCAAGTGAAAGATGGATAGTATCAAACTTTACAAATATTTACACCACAATTGTAACACTAAGCTAAACTGAATCCGAACGTAGTCCAGTCTAATCTGACAAATATCAGCACAGATATCGCTTTTGGAATGATTGGCAGGTTGGGATAGGGTTATTAGAAGCAATTAAGAACTCCTGGCCCAGAGTTCCACCACTAGGTTGTGCAACTGTTCAGTAAGCACAGCTACTATGCCTTACATTGTTTCTTCTTTTATTTCATTTTAATTTTTCATTTATTTAATGATGTTAATCGCTGTACCTAAAGAATATTATGTTCATTTAATATTACAGGAGTATAATGAGAAAAGTGTTAAAAGATTTTAAACGACTGTGCAGAAAGGCATATAAAATAAGAACTTCAAAGCAGATACTTAAAGGAGTTATTTCAGTTTGGACAAGAGAAATATGTGCAACTTGTTAGCGTTACAAAATTGTCTGTTCTCGGACTTTGACCGTACCTATGAAGGTACGTGATTGCAGAGATGTACAGCATGAATGGAGAAGTGCCTGCGTGACATTAAACAGTGTGTGGATAGAGGACCTTCTTCAAACTCTAAAAATAATACTGCCTTTACGACGATCTCTATCAACGTTTGTGCTGAATTGACCGAACGCTTTTACTAAACTGACTCGCTTTGTCAGACATTGGCAGAATTACTTAACTAATTCGTCATTTGTCATTTGACAATGAACATTTCTGCTGACTTTTATTAATCGAAACGGACCATTGGCCACTGGTGGACAGAATTTTCTGTGACACATAAGGCCATACTGCCAACACATTTAATAGGTCATATTGCATATAGGTGTCTAAACTCTATGCGAACGTCAGTGGTTCACAATTTGATTCAGGGATGAACATAGCACGCAGTAGACGAAAAGCCACTGTGAGGTCAAGTTAAAAGACACCTAGCAAACAAATTTCTGATGGGCACTGATGTCTTTGGCAACTTTCTTCACAGTTGTCTAAACATTTATTTGGTATTTTTAAGGGCGTAGCAATGCGCGCTTTGTACAGCTGGAGGTTAAAGACACGAATATGAAAGTTGTTGAACGTGTATCGCTTCTCCTTCACACTTTACTCTCAAAAAGTTTGTTAATTAATGTCCATCTCATTACCGTCCTTCTCATTCTAATTCATTTTCTGTAAGATGCCTTCCCAATGATTGCGCCACATCCAAAACGTCTTCCCACATTACCACATGTCCACTGCATGCGAACGGCGTCCAACTGTTCACTTTCACCGTCAAGCGATTGTTCTCCAACCAAGTCTTCTTATCACGTCAGTGCAAACATGCCGCTCCAACCTCGAGCCAAGATTGGAAATTCATTCTCAGCCTCCTCCGAGAGAGCCGTATGTGTATCCTCCCATTACGGCATTGTCTTTTCAATTACCTTTGAAAATCCCATTATAAGTCGACATTTAATATACATGTTCCCAGCATCTCCGCTGCACAAAAGCTCAGCATGTAACAAACCATAAATACAATTTTACAATCCTTTCAGTCCCTCAGCTGACCACATTAGTGCAAGTGCTCCTTTGTCGGCTGTCGGTGTGTCCCGTCCAGATGTGAGCCAACGTATGTGTGTGACGTCAAGGCAAAATTCCCCATTGGTCGCATAATGGATTGCAGACCAGGATAATACACTTACTTCTTGTTCGACTTAGTGCACACATGCACGTCGGTGCTCAGCTCCTTCGACCGGACCGGACCGGACGGACCATGCATATAATCAGTAATGTAGAAATATTTAAGCTATTTCTTTTTCGTTCGTCCTTTCAGAGACATTTTCCTTCGGTTATCTTTATCATCCACAATTTTTCGGTGTTCGTTTTTTTTTTTTTTGTATTTTTCATCTTTTCTCTTGCGTTTCGCTCTCGTCCTTGTGAACTTTTATTGAAACCCGATTATGTGTACTTTCATGGCTGTCCTTAGCATATGAATGTGAATTACATCGGTGCAGGCAGGATGGCACAGGACACGACAAAGTGGTCCTCAAATGGGAAATGGGATTTTGTGGATTTTAAATGGAAATAGGTAGAAGATGTGGACAAGTGGTCGGGCAGAAATGGAAATTATGACTTTCCACAAAACTTGTTTCACTTCTTTCTGAAAAGACAACTTTCGATGACTCCCCGATAAGTGAGATACAATTTTCCCCTTCTGAGATTGTTCGTCTCTTTGATGGACACGTCCTTTAGGTATGAAAAGTAATTTTCGAAATAGAGGCGAATAGAGTACACCTTCTTTGGAGCTTAGAATGGTAAGACATAGAGTAGATATTTATCACAAGAGGAAATCGCATGTTTTATATTGGAGAGGCTAAATGAGCCTTTTTTTTATTACTAGCCTATTTAAATGAACAGGGAATCCTTGTGAATTTCAATCAAAGTCTATCTGATTTATCTAGAGTCACTAATAAGGAACTTGTTTCTGAGTGGTTAAATGGAATTCCATTTCATGGAGATATTACAGATATCAGAACTTGGGTCAACAGTGAACTCTAAAAAAAGAAATGCAATGTTTATAATTCCAATCAACAATTTGTTTTAGGACAAGCTCTATCCTGCCACGCATCACTGAGGCACGCAGCGCTTGGGTGGATGAGAAATGAGGAACAAAAGAAAAGTATCGGCACAATGTCGAATATTTGAGGCAAGCATTTATTACAACTTCACTACCGATTGCATTGACGCGATTGGACGAACACAGCGAGCCGTCAATGAGGCGTTTGCTGGCATTGAAGCGGAAGCGGAAGTCATGGCTAGACGGAGTACATGCTGTCATCACTGAAGGACGCACAACATCGACGTGTCGGACAGAGCATCATAAGGAACAGCAGAAACTTTGAAGCAGTCACATACATCGGCTCTGGAGTAAACAGGGACATTAACACCACTACCGAGATCAACCGAAGATTAATTATCTTGCCAATCGCTGGTTCTTTGGGCTCACGAGGCCTTCTCTCAAAACACTAAGCTGAGTTTATTTAAAACTCTGATCATCGCTGTCCTGCTCTATGGCGCAGAGACATGGACGCTGTTGAAAGCGGATGAAGAAGATTTTGGTCATTTGAAGAGAAAAGTTATGCGTGCGATCCTTGGTCCTGTATGCGTTGATGACGTTTTGAGGAAAATATTCAACCACTAACAGTACAGCGGTACGCATCACGTTAAGGGTCTTCAGAACCAACTCTTAAGATAGCTACGTCATGTGGAGCGGATGGACACCACAGCTGTGGTCCGAAGTGTCCTTGAAACCGTGCAATTGGGACAACGCAACAGAGTACGACCTCGAACGCTGATGGCACTCAGAAGTGGAGAAGAACCTCAACCAACTTGGTTTGCACAGCTGGCAAAATATCGTGCTGGCTGGAGAGGCATGTTGGTTGAGGCCCAGGTACACCCCGGATTTTAGCGACAATTAAAGAAAAAGAAGAAGAAGAAAATTTAAAAAGGACCGAATAGGCCCTTGATTACATTAACGTTAATCGGCCGAGTACTTTATGAACATATACACTATGGTTCCATGGCTTGACGTTGGCAGTATTGTTGTTAGACCATCGACATGAGTGTTGCCATTGACAGCTCGGCCCTTTCTCTATATTGCCATTTAAGTCTCTGTCAGGGTAGTGGCTGCACCAAGGATCCGACGTTGTTGTACCGCCTTGAAGTGTGTGGTTTGACTGGGAGCTCTTCTTTGATTAATCGATCAACACTGATGATCCAGCTTGTTTGCCACCCCAGGCGATTGAGGGCGAAGTCGGTCACAACAAGATCGGCTTCAGTGTACCGATATAGGGAACTCTTTCACGATGTTATCCCGCGGCTTGTTGTCTCCTCAGGAAGAAGTTCTCTACTTCGTTGTACCAGCCGATTTCAGCTGACGGAACAATGGTTATAATTGAAAATTAATTTGTAAGTGCTGAATTTGGTTGTTGAATTTTGTTGAGAATTGAGACATAAGTGAAGACTCGGCAAAGTCGAATATCACTCTCTGTGTTGTACGACCGAACATTTAAATATCCAAAGGAGAATTCGTTCGCTCGGCCAAAAATCAGTGGGTTCGAGGTGTACGAACAGCAGACTTAACACATTGCACACCCTACGCTGTACAAAAGTGTTCGTACTGCAAAGTATAGGCTGGTCTTCTGTCCGAGTTAGTTCACAATGATTGCCTGAATATGCAAAATACCTCTCCCAGAATGGTAACTCTTGTCGTCTTTGTACTCCTCGCAGCTCTCAGTACATATTAACTGAAAGAACAGACGAGAACGATGATATGGGTGTTACCTATCTTAAGCCTTTGTGAAGGCTTCGAATGCAAATTGGTTACAAATCCATTTCACGCAGTTGGCTTTCAGGCTATGTGACGTGACGGACATCATCATGGCGTCGCATACCGAGCTCATGTATTACCAACTGCCTCTGGCCGTTCACACCCCTAAACAGTCTCCTTCCAATAATGTAGTCCTGATCGGTTTGCTTCTTAAGGGCTAAATTGGTCAAATGAATACATTCCCTATCTCTAAGGACTTGTACTATGTTCTTTAGATGGAGGCAATGTATCTGAATGGTGAAATCCCAGTCTTCGTCTATCTGGGTTGCTCTTAGGACATCTTCTGCGAATTGACTTCTTTCGAAAGTTAGTTGAACAGAGACGGTTTATTTGTAACTTGGTTATGAAGAACATTTAAGTGGAGTAAAGTGTGAAGTATTAATTCACATGTCAGGCCGGCTATCCATGAAGGGTCCGGGTCTGAGTAATTGTCACCTTCCATTGGTGACGGTCGTGGTACGCTGTTTCCAGTCATCGAGACTTGGTCGATCTTCCTCTTCTTCTCGAACCAGGAAGCTTGAATTCGAAAACCCTCTTAGCTGCAGCGTTGTTGTCCATGCGCTCGATCTGGGCGAGCCAGTGAAGTCGACGGATTTATGCCACCCGGAGTACATCCACATCATGGTACAGCTAGTAGACTTGGCACGTGTGTCTTCCTCTACATTTTTTTCGTGATATTGGTGTTAGCCCTCCGTACAACCTTAAGGGAATCGCTGCATGCATTGGTTCACCGCACAACGTTTGTTGTGGCAGCTTGGTTTATGCGTCGACAAGAATCGTTGTTGACATCTCCCCAGGTTGAGAGCGATCATTAACTTTGGCCTGTGATCACACACTCCGCCCCCCGGTGTGAAGTGACAGATAATGAACTAAGCTTCTAAGTCTCGAGTGACAGGTTGGCTTGAAGTATATGAATGACAATGGGATGTAAAATCTGGACCATGAATTGAACGACGGTATCTAAAAGTTCCATCAAATATGTTTGGTGGTCCTGAGCGGCTTTCAACTAGTCTATCAATCTGGGCAGACCTTGATGAGGCTTGTGAGGCACTTGTGAAGGCCGACTTAGACGAGATGGTAGTCTGCTGTGTTGTGCCACCAGATACAGGATTCAGTTATATTCCTTGCAAAAGAATATTACTTGATGTGTCCTCTCTGCAATGTCAAATGTTACTCCCGGAATTCTGTTCAAGCAAATAGTCCATAGGTTACGCACAGCATATCTTCCCACTACAGAACAATTGCGGAGACCATTCCAGCCTGGACCTTTATCTGTGTTGTTTGTTAATCGGAAGAGATTCAGATTCAGCTCATCAGCATGCAGTTGACCTGTATATTGACCCCATTATCGCATTATTCCTCATCTGCAACCACAACCAGGAAGAAAAAATCAATTAAATACACAATATCGTGCACTAAACCGCTAAATGCGTATTTATCCATTCCACGTCACTTGTTTCTCATTTATTGTTAGTTCACGTGCCAATTAATTTATTTACCTGTTCATTTATTTATGCCTAGACGCGATTTGCGTGAAAAATATTTTTCTGCTAGAAACACACTCGGAAGCAGACAATCAAACGTCCACCAAGGACGCAGGAATACATTAGAAATTCATTGGACGTGTGCATAATTTACTCCCAAAGTAGTGCGAGTTCAGTTTCAAATTTTAAAACATGCACCCAACCAATCGTTATGTAATCGTTCGTATTGTAATGTTGTTAAACAAAGGAGAAAAAATGCAATAATTTAAGCGATTTCGACTTGAAAGTCAGTAAATTCCTCAGCGAAACGAAACCAATTCCCAGCCCATCGATGGAGTCTAAAACAAAATATTAAAAACGAAAATTAAAAAACCCTCCCCGAGGGCATGAGTGTACCGAGTGGAAAGGTGAACATTTCGGAAGCGCCATCAAGGGCCGAAAAATGTTGTGTATCCCTCTACCGTCCGAATTCCACCATCAAGGAATTATGAAAAATGAGATTAACCCCATCAATCCGATGTCAGACACACGCACGCATCCGACGGACATCGGTGCGATGGCACTCCCCAACCGCTCCCAGTTAACCCTTAACTGGAAAATCAATTTACTTAATACCGGCGTGCCGACGCGCCGCGGCGTAATGATTCACTTCATTATCCGCCGTCAGTCGAGTAATAACAAAAATATTTTCACAATGAAGCGCACAGGGCACGGGCACAGCATAATTAATACTTTCCTCACGTTTGCGCGGCCCACCGATGCGGCACGAACGCGCGAACTAACGTCGACCACGGCAATCTAGGCTGTTTTTTTTCTCCTCTCCATTTCACGAATGGCCCACATTTGGAATAATCAAAAAATGTCCTCATTAAGGACGAATCCGAAGAAAAAAGAGCCCAAACTAAGGGGACACTGGATAGGCACATAAATTATGCCTTCTCCACTTATTCATTAAAACGCTGAAACTGTTTGACATTTATATCAATTAAACGCGCGCGCGTTCATACAATGCAATAAAGTCCTGCTGCAGGAGCGGAGAAAGTGTAGGGCTCTGCTCGCGTTTGTGTCGAGGACTTACTGCAACATCAAGGAGCAAGTGGGAAGTGCTTGCACTTTCTGGCATTGAATGAAAGTTTTTCCATGCCATTACACCCGCAAGCAGAATGCATCTGAACAAGCATTTGACTTCTTTGCTTTATGTCTTGTATTTTTTCGCTCGCTCGTTATTTGTGCACGGTATGTGAGAAAGTCCTAAGATGTGCCTTGGCATCGTGTCTATGCAGAACGAGTTGATAAAAGGCGGAAGGGTTGAGTGAACTGCAGATGCTCTTGCCGCGCCCGTCTGGAAGTCACTGAATTGTGAATGCGATGCGGATGATGACACTCGGAGTTACTGAGCCAGAAGCGAATCGAAACTGATTTTTTTCCTTGAATTTGAACGTCACTCGGAGAAGAACAAATGCAGAGATTAATGGACATCGACAAACTTGACTTTTGCCGTTGAACTCTGAGAGATGCGACTAGTTGTTTGGCACATGCAGATTGTTATCGTCGGCATGCGAGGACCTTATGGCACGCAAGACATGTGCACCTAGTTAGTTCGAGCGAGTGGCACAGGGTATGTGCTGAAAACATTGAAAATACACTTCGGAGGAGCTGGGTTGAATGACTCTGTCGCATTCTTTATCGCTCTGCTCTATTTAGAAAAAATCAATCTCATCAATTTACTGACAAGCTTCTAGTGCAAGTACGAACGTTATTGGGTCCAGCCAATGTAGTCAGTATGCATGGGCAGTTCAATGAGTCAGTGTCTTGGAGGCAAGACGACGCACAGTGGTTCCTCTTATAGGACAAAGGTGAACAATTCCAAGGTTAAAAGTGTTAGTAATTTTTGTTGCACAAGTTATCTCTGGTAAAGGGCCAGGCAAACAAAAGCTGAATTCTTCTTCTTCTTTGTGTGGCGCTACAGTCCGGGGTGGACCTGGGCCTCAACCAACATGCCTCTCCAACTAGCGCGATCCCTGGCTAGCTGTCTCCAGTTTCGCACACCAAGTTGGTTGAGGTCCTTCTCCACTTGGGTGCGCCACCTTAAACGCGGGCGTCCTCTGTTGCGTTGCCCGACAGGTTCGGATTCGAAGATTCTTCGGGCCGGAGCTGTGGTGTCCATACGCTTTACATGACCTAGCCACCGTAGGCGTTGGATCCGTAGACGCCTAACTAGGCTCATGTCGCTGTACAGTTCGTGATTGAATCTTCTCCTCCAGAACCCGTCACCACAAACAGGACCAAAGATCGTGCGTAGAACTTTTCTCTCAAAGAAACCAAGGACTTCTTCATCCACTTTCGAGATTGTCCATGCCTCCGCGCCGTATAGCAGGACTGGGATGATCAGGGTCTTATATAGAGTCAACTAGGTTCTTCGAGAGAGGGCTCTATTACTCAATCTCTCTTGAACCCGAAGAAACAGCGGTTGGCAAGAGTTATCCTACGCTTGATCTCGGTACTGATGTTATTTGTACAATTTACTCCGGAGCCGAGGAAAGTGAAGTCCTTGACTATCTCGAAGTTATAGCTGCCCATTGTGACGCTCTGTCCAAGACGTCGATGTTGAATGTCTTTTTTTGAGGACAGCATATACTTCGTTTTGCCCTCATTCACCGCCAGACCCATTTTAGCCGCTTCCGTCTCAATGTTAGCAAAAGCTTCACTGACGGCTCGCTGAGTTCTGCCAATCACGTCAATGTCATCGGCGTATGCTAACAATTGCACGGACTTCTGGAAGATCGTGTCTCTAGTGTTGGCGTGTGAGTTTCGCACGATCTTCTCCAGGACGATGTTAAAGAAATCACATGACAGCGCGTCGCCTTGTCTAAAACCTTTTTTGACATTGAAGGTCTCGGTGAGTTCGTTACCGACCTTGATGGAGCAGCGAGAGTTCTCCATCGTCATCCTGCACAGCCTGACGAGTTTGGCAGGAATGTCAAAACTAGACATGGCGTTGTATAGCTCGTCTCTATGCACGCTGTCATATGCGGCCTTGAAATCGACGAACAGATGGTGAGTGTCGATTTGCATTTCTTGGGTCTTTTCCCGGATCTGCCGTAGTGTGAAGATTTGGTCTGTTGTGGACTTTCCTGGCCTGAAGCCACACTGATATGGACCTATCAGATTATTAATGAACGGCTTCAGGCGGGTACACAAAACGGCAGAGAAGATCTTATACGCGATGTTAAGAAGACTGATCCCTCGATAGTTGGCGCAGTTGAAGGGGTCTCCTTTCTTGTGGATCGGGCAAACGATACTGAGATTCCACTCGCTATAAAGCAGATATCACAATTTATCTTATTTATTATTAATCCTTCCCACCAAATTGTCTTACGATTGTTTCACGCTCTTAATGTGTTTCCTATGGAAACCTGGTGTTACTAAGTGGACAAACTCACTGAGCTGCCAGTCTAAACTGGGAGACTAAACTGAGTTTGCAGATTGCTGAGTACAGGGCTTCTACGTGTTATCCGATGCAGTTGATATGTTGTTTACATCAAATTTCGGGCGGACATATTAATTTAAACCATAACTTATACAGAGTGCGCCAATTACAAGGTTCTTTTAAAAATTCCGTAAATATTCAAAAATGTTTTTCTATCTCTCATGACTTTAGGCGTTTTTTACTCCTCAGTACTCAGTTCATTAAGACTTACAACTTACAACTTAGTAGGTACAAACTACTCAGCAAAATTTCACTGTCACTACTGACTAGTGTGAAGTTCACCAAACCCGCGTCACAGACGTCCCGGGGACAGTCTCGCGCGGTCACTACAGTAGAATAAATAAAGGTCATTCAACTTGATCGCTTGAGTTTTATTTCGCTGTCCATCGCTTGCCTTTAAAATCAGAAGTGGAATAAAGAAACCCAAAGGTTGAATGTGCACAACGTCAATTTTCGCATACGTTGTGGACAATACGGTGATTTTTTGTGCCTTTGACTTGTGAATGACGGTGAGTGCGGTAGACGAGACCACCGAAAAAAGGGAAGAGCGGTGCACGAGAGCAACGCCCTCTGCTACACAGCGCTAATATTTGCTGCGATCGATCAGCTAATTGCTGATTGTGGAGTTACCATAGATCAGCGTACCAGGGAGGTCTAGACTTGTCTCTCTGCCTGCTGATGGGACATGACATAGCCTTTGCGTTGTTGAGAGTTCTTGTTAGGTTGTCCACTAATTAGTCAAGGTCAGTGGAGTTGCTCAGGGTGAAGATGTTGGTACTCGACATTGTTGCCGCAACAATCGTCCTTTTAGGATCGTCCTTTTAGGATTCCTAAAGACTGTTTGGGATGAGGGAGGTCTCGTTATGTTGAACATTATATAGCGGTCATCAGAGAAAGAGTGATCAGATGATACCCTCCAATTGCTGATTCGATCCGCTTTATGGTCAGACACGAATGTTATGTCTAATACTTCCTGTCTATTCCTTGTTACTTAGGTGGGTATATTACCTTGGTTACACAAATCCAACTTGCTACTTACAAGGTAAGACCTCTTTTGTTGATGTCCCCTCATTCCCCATATTGTGTGATGGTTCTGGTTCCGCAACACTTACTCTGTTCGGTATATGGTGGAAATTATACCACTGCTCGAACCCAAGGCGTTTGATGTCCTCTGAAGGCTAGAATCGGAAGGTCATCGACACGCAGAGAATCTATGCTTTGGATGAAAAACTGGTACTCATGGCAGCAAAGTTGTGGAGACGAGGTGTAACCATTGAATCCCTAGAAGAGTTCTTTTCAGGGCTGTGCTACAACTTCCCGGCAGTGGACGACGATGCAGACATCCATAGAACGTAGGCAACACGCTGGATAAGACAAGGAGGAGTAGATCTTTGGTACGAAGATGATAGCAACCCGAGGACAAGTGCAAGAGACGACCATAATCAAATGTATCGTGCAGGGAATCGCGGATGCTGATGGATGCGAGGCTTTCCGAGCAGTGAGGCCGCTCTCGGTGAACACTATCTTGGAAAGGGTCATGTGACTAAGAGTCAGAAGACGTAACAGTAAGCATAGGAAGACGGAGCGGCGACCTAAAGGGGCAGCAGCTGGGGCGTTCGCAGAAAGTAGGTTGGACTGCTTCGGGTGCCATCAATTCCCTCTTTACCAACGGGACTGCCCACAGAAGAAGAACCAAAAAGAGGATCACTTGGGGCTCCCATCAACACTGTGCATGAACGCTTCGCCGAGGACGCTGTGAAACGAGAGGTACAGGGTAAAGCCGATATTACTGAGGGAAGTCGGTATCGGTGAGGTGAAAAGCAGACATGGCGTGCCCGTAAGAAACACCAAAATGGATCAGGTAAGATTCGACGCCCAGAACCAGTGCCCAGCATCGTATTAGCAACCGGTTCTAGCAGCTGCCACCGGTGAGACGCGGAACCTGGCACCGAGACATCGGGCCTCAGACGTCATCACAGCATTATACGGAATGAAGCACTGGGCGAGCTCTCAAACGAAGGACTAGACAAAGACAAATCGCGAGGAAGAGCGTTCCCATCTCGAGGGCTAAGGTCAAGGCTCGCTTGAGATTTATTTCGCGGTCCATTGCTTGTCTTTCACTAGGACGCGTTAGAAAAAATCTCATTCATTGTTGGCGCCAGAGGAAACTATTTGTTTATGAAAGGTTGTGCTAACTTGTGGAAGAAAAAGTTAACTCAGTAAAACACCGTTTTATTGAGAATCAGTACTGAGTAGTCAAAAAAAGTACTTCTTTTTTTAAGAAGAACAAAATATGTTCCCTTAAATTACGGAAAATGTCGCTTAAGTGACTGCGTGTCGATGTTTTCGATCTACCCACAAAATACGCCACTGCACCACGACTTCTTATGAAGAGACTAAAGAATTGTTCGAAATTTCAAAAACGACTCGCGTTGATCCTTTACGTCGAAGGTTGTCTGCAAAACGCAGTAACTCCCGCATTCAACATCAAAAACTTGGCCAAAATAAAGGGGAATACTTGCACACGCTCACTCATGTATCCGCAACATTAAAATCTTTTGTGTGAATTAACCTCATCTCATCTTGAAGTAATCCTCATAAATATGTGAACAGCGCCAGCAGAGCAAAAAAAACAAAAACTCCTTCAGCCGCAAAATAAACACCTTTACCCACACGCCTACGTGTGCACATAATTAGGAAATTAATGCAAACAGCATTATTAAATTTAATTTAAACGCAAAAATTGAATTCCAGCAAATACTTAAATCCTAAAGGCTTACCCGTGGCAGCGGCTTTTGGTTGCTCTGCTACTCCCGGCTGCTGCTGGTACAGCTACTGGCTGGGCTGCTTCGGCTCGTGCCACCCCACTGGCCGGCCATCCAAAAATATATATTTTAATGAAACTTTGCTGATGTATTTTTCAGTTGGATGGATGAGTGATATAATGCGCTTTGCTCCCGCTCGCCGGTCAGTTTTCCTTTTATCCTCTTATAGGCCTTTCGATTAATAAATGAAAAGAAAATGTTGAAATTAGCAGTTCCAGTGGCTGCAGAAGCATGAATCAATTTGCCAAATGCGTTGCAGTCCAATCTGCATTTGTTTATCTGCCCCTTTCATGCTGCTTTCAATATTCGTACTTCAGTCATTTCAGTTTCTGCCTTTTTGGATAAAAATAAAAAGAAAATGTCTGAATATCTGGAGAAAGTCGAGGGCAACATACATTCAGAGAAAGCCATTATTCTCAGTTGAATAAGTTCAAGCCATGAATGGCGGCGGTAGCCGGCAGCGGGGGGCTAATAATTGCGTCGAGGGCAACCGGGAGAGAAGTTGAAAAGGAGTTGTGCTTTGCTGTGGTTACAGTGTATACTTGTCTTGGGGAATGCGAGGGGGCGTCTCTTGTTTTTTTTTTTCTGGTTTTCATTCGTGTTTTGCGAAACAAGCATTTCAGTTGTGATGAAAGTGGCTTTAATAAGAGTGAAGGTTTAATTATGGCAATGCGAGGGCAGCTTGATAAGTCAGTGACTTTGCGCATTGAAGGTATTTTTGGTCAGCCTTTAGCATGATCTTTGTGCGGTTGAGTCTCGAATCAGCATCTCCAACTTACCTTCTTAGCCTCTGGTGTGCCTCTTTTCGTCGATTTTAAAGCCACATATGACAACATTCATCGCAAGTAGCTATTCGAAGCGATGGCCGAATTCGGGATCCCAGGCAAATTGATCCGGTTGTGTCGCACCACGCTAACACATACCCGATGCACTGTGCACTTCGGTTCAGAAACCTCTGAGCCGCTCGAAACCTGCACCGCATTTCGGTAAGGAGATGCGCTGTCGTGTGATACCTTCAATTTGGTAGTGGAGAAGATAGTGCGGCGGGCAAAAGTCTACACGGAAGGCCCTATCTTCTGCAAGTCAGTCCAGCTGTTGGGATACACTGATGATATCGACATTATCGCGCGGTCCCAACGCGCCGTAGTGGAAGCTTTCACGGCAATTGACGAACAGGCGAAACGAGTTGGTCTTAAGGTCAACGAGGACAAGACAAAATATAAGCTGTCGAGCAAGAAACGATCCGCCGCACACCACCTAGGCCAAAACGTCACAATCGACAGCTACAATTTGGAGGTAGTAAAGGAGTTTGTGGTGGCCCGTGGCGTTGTGGGTATGTGCGTCGACCCCAACCTCGGTGTCGTAGGTTCGATTCCTGCTCTGTGCGACGAAAACAATTTTCACGGCGCCACCTCTTTCGAGTTTCTGACAATGCTCAAAGAGTATTTCCTGTCTAGAGAAAGCTTCTCGAACAAAACCGTTCGGATTCGGCATAAAACTGTAGGTCCCTTCCACTCGTGAGAGAACAATAGCACGCATAACACGAGTGGTTGCTGAGAAGCTAGGCCCTGGCCCTCTACGGGCTGTAGCGCCACCCATATTATTATTATAAAGGAGCTTGTCTACCTCGGGGCAAATACAAACTCCACGAATGACATCGTAGTGGAGATCCGACGTAGAATCGCTCTTGGCAACCGATGCTACTTCGGTCTGTCAAAACAACTGGGCTCGAAACTCCTGACTCGAAGGAACAAAGTCATGCTTAACAAAACTCATATTCTGCCAGTCCTGCTTTATGTAGCCGAAAGCTCGACACTAAGCTTAAACTGCAGAGCTGATTCTTGGTGCCTTCGAAAGAAAAATTCTATGTCGGATATATGGTCCCGTCTGCGAGGATGGTGAATGGAGGAGAAGACACAACCGCGAACTCTACGAGCTGTACAAGGATGTGGATGTAGTCCGGAAGGCAAAAATCCGTCGACAACACTGGCTCGGCGACATCGAGCGAATGGACAACAACGCTCCAGCAAAGAGGGTCTTCGAATCCGAGCCTCCTGGTTCGAGAAGGAGAGGAAGACCGAACCTCCGGTACAAAGACCAAGTCATCGCGGATGCATGACAGCTTGGCCTTGATGACTGGAAGCAGCGTGCCCAGGACCGTCACCGATGGGAGGCAGCAATTGCTCAGGCTCAGACCCTTCATGGTTCGTCTGCCTGATAAGTAAGTAAGTAAATACTTACCGGCGAATCGCAGTCACGTTCCGCAATTTAAAGGTATTGAGGTCTCAGGAGTACATGAAGCTTATGAGTTTTCAGACAGCTTCGAAGGCCCAGCTTGTTGCCAAAGTCGAATTACCGTTTTTTCCAACTTTCACCTTCCGTCAAATAATTTGGTGTGCACGTGAACACCACTCATAGTCACCGTCGTTGGGTGACAATGTGGCTGTTGTGGCCGAAAGTGCGAGTGTATTTCAACGGTAGGCGTTACGGAGCCATCATCACCGACCTTTATTATTGAGGACGCCCGCGTTTAAGGTGACGCATCCAAGTGGAGAAGGACTTCAACCAACTTGGAGTGCGAAACTGGAGACAGCTAGCCAGAGCTCGCGCTGGTTGAAGAGGCTTGTACTGTAGCGCCACAAAAAGAAGAAGATGGACATATTTTTCGTTTATTGGTCATGTAAATGTTGACCACGACTACTTCTGATTTGGTTCATTCGGAAGGTCCAATTGTGGACGACTTGTTCCAGCATAGCGACTGGTGTCTCGCGGATAACACGATTGATGTTGGCTTTCAAAGCGTCATACATAGCAGTCTTATTCCTAATGTCCTGAGAGTAATGGCGTGAAGAAAGGTGTGAAATCGCAGCGGCCAAAAAAAATCGTGAAATTAAGTGAAAAAACACTAAATTATTCTTAGACATAAAATTTAAGTCTTCCGGTTCAATTTTTGCCCAAGTTAAATTTTGTACGCTGTAATAGAATATAGATGTTACTTTTTCAACACAAGTAAGCCGCACAGAAAGTCCTCCAAAGTTGCAAAAAAATTAACCTGTTGGCAAAAAAAAAAAAATGTGTATAATATATTACCCCTGTGGTCATTCTACCAAACGAACCCCTTCTTGATCTGCGTGGTCGTTGTATTAAATAGCACGTTCATCATGATTTCTTACTGGATGCCAACGACTGGTCGATGACTCCTTAAAGCGTGCTCTGGCAATGTCCATCACTTGCGTACACGTCCTTCACTTTAAAAGGCAACGTCCAACGAAGCACACTCGCCATATCTCTTCCCGTCAACTCCGTTCGAATGAATGCATGCGTACACCCGCTTTTGGCATATTTAAAACACTTCGCTTGATTAATTCGCGCTGCAATATCCTCCATTCTGCAGTCCTCCCATTTAATGAGAGTGATCGACACGTTAAGCAATCCACCGGGCGAACGCGAAAGCCTCCCGCCCGATAATTTCTTGATTTTCCTTATAAATCACTTAAACCACTTTTCCAGGCCGACGTATGCGTTCCCTGGCAAATAATTCTCCTTAATTCGAGTTTCGATTGAAAAATTACTTAATTAAATCAGCAAACCAGCGATGAGCATATCCTTTGATTCTCACTTCCCCTTCTACGGCCGAGTACACGTTAACCATAATTAAATCGATTTCCATAACCCTGCCGGTCCGCGCATTGTTTCACAATGTTTCTTGGCCTCTTTCGTTTATGAGCAAAAAAATAAGGGAAAAGAACGCACATACCTTCACCGTCCGATGGCGAGGAATGGAACGACATCCCTGTTACAGCCAATAACTGGGTAATTCAACGATTTTGGTGTTGCTGTCGGGGCTTTGGTGGCGGCAGCCGCATCCCCCTTTCCGGTGTCTGTCCGAGGCAATCCATTAAATGGAAAGCGGGCGATTTAATTAATTTATCTAATCGCATGGAAATGATTTTCGATCGGCGATTGATGCTGTCTACGCACACTGCGGATGGCATAGACGCCATATTGGAAAATTTAAAATTCCCTTCGACGATGCGAATTCGAGTAATGGGGGCCGAGTAGCGGTGAGTTTTTTGCACCCCCGCGTCGAAAGGAAGGGTGGTTGTTTTTTCAGGTGAAAATAATTTCATTATTGGCTTCCGCTTCTTGAGGTATGGTGTTGTTTTTTTTGTTCTTATTTTATGAAGGCTGTCCAGAGTGGGGGAATAGACGATAAGGTCCGTTTGGGGCTTCTGCAACGCCTTGATTCGTCAAAAAGTTTATTTTATTGAAGATAATTGAAATTTTCTAAAATTAAGAACAACAAAATTCTCTGAATATGTTTTGGTATTGAACGAGTTACTTAATGGACGCTTTTGGTGGAGACTAAGCGAGGTGTTCTATTTTCATGCGTTTTCGAAGGGTAATGCACTTGTGGATTATGATTGTACTATATGTTGCTTCGAAGGAAAATTATGCAGAAAAGAGAAGGGAAAACAAAAGACTTCCCATATGAAATGAAGATACCAGGTACCGGCATGAAGTAAGCTGCAGAGTCGCATCGAATGCTTGTCGAGGCATATGGTGATCATGCTCTATCAGAAGCAATATGCAAAAGATGGTTTCAACGGTTCAGAAATAATGATTTTGATGTGAGAAATGAAGAACGTGGAAGACCACCAAACAAGTTTGAAGACGCCGAATCGCAAACGATATTGGATGTAGATGACACTTTGAGTCAAAAGCAAATGGCAGCAATGTTAAATGTTGCACAACAAATAATTTCTGACCTTTTAAAAGCTATGGGAAAGATCCAAAAGTGTGAATGAAAGACAGTTGGAAAACCGAAAAAACACTTGTGAAATTTTGCTTCAAAGACACGTAAGAAAATCGTTTTTGCGTCGGTTAAACGGAAGAAATCACGGGTTAATCCGGGACAACCATCAACATCGACTGCAAAACCAGATCGATTCAGCAAAAAGACAATCCTGTGTGTTTGGTGGGAAGGTGTGGTGTACCCCGAGCTCCTAAAACCTGGTGAAACCGTTAATACTGATCGCTACCGACATCAAATGATTAATTTGAACCATAGTTTTCCTCTTGGTATGATTGAAGATTCAGTTGCTAAATTAAACGAGGATATGTGCTCGATTACGAGGTGGGCTGAAGAAAATGCTCTCAAGCTCAATCCTTACAAAACCAAAGTCATACCTCTCTCAAAACATCATCCCCCTCTTTCAAACTTCCCCCCCATTGAATTGAACTCGTATATCGTCGAATGACCATATAGACGGTATAGTGTCGAAGGTGTATGCGTCCCTTAGAGGTTTGTCAATAAGCAAATTTATACTACCTATCAGTGTCAAACTAAAACTTGCCAAAGCACTCATAGTGCCTTTATTAACGTATGGGTGTGAGTTGTTCGCCGACTGTGATAACTGCTCAATGCAAAAATTGGTAAAAGCAATCAACGCGGCTGCACGGTATGTTTTTAACCTTCAAAGATTTGATCATGTCTTGGAACAACGTCGCATTCTCCTAGGATGTGAATTAGACGCATTTTTAAAATACAGATCATGCATACAACTCTTTAAAATAATTCATTGGAAACAGCCTGACTACCTTTATGAGAAACTAACCTTCTGTCGATCACGTCGTAATATTACGTTGAAACCTTCTGTGCATACATGTTTAACATCCCGTAGACATTTCTTCATTCATGCTGTACATCTGTGGAATCATCTACCTCCACAGGTACGGTCTAAGACCGAATACAGACAATTTAGCTCAGCTTGTCTTTCTCACCTCTCAAATATGAACTGAAATAATCTCCAAAATGAAATTTTTAACTAATTTGGTCGCAATTAAGGTAAATTTTAATATAGTAAGCTTTAATAAATTAATCTTGAATTACTTAATTTTAATCTTAAAATATGAAAATGTATTATGTCACTTCACTGTAAGTCTTATACAATGTTATATCTTAAGTCCTGCACTCAAAAAGAATTGTATGTTCTTAATGTACAGAGATAAATCTAAAATCAATAAATGAAAAAAAAAAAATGAAATGCATTGATCGAGAAACGACCAGAATTGGCCAGAAGACACGAATTAACAATGCACCTGCACACAAAGCAAAACCGGTTCAGGATACAATCAAAGCACTTGGCTGGGAGCAGCTGCACCACCCGGCGCATTCACCAGACTTGGCTCCTTCCGATTACCATTTGTTTTCATTGATGGGACACGCATTGGCTGAGCAGCACTTCGATTCCTACGAAGAAGTCGGTAATTAGATGTCTGATTGGTTTGCTTTACAAGACGAACAATTTTATTGCCGTGGTATTCACAAATTGTCAGATAGGTGGTCAAAATGTGTAGAAAACAATGGTATTGGCCATTGAATATTTGAAGAAAATGTTTTTACTTTAATTAAATAAATTTACCCACAACATCCCATTAAGTCTTCAGAAACCATGCAAGGACCAATTGGGTCAGATACAGAGAAATTATTGCGGCTGAATCCCAACATCTCCATCTCGAACTTCACCACTCTTTGGCAAACTCACAAAAACACTCATTAATACAATGATTAGTTCAGGCGCTGTTAGGAGGCAGAGAGGTAAATAGAGAGAACCCCACGTTGAACACGGCAAGGGATGCAGAAACCTTTTTAGGAAAACAAAGAGTTCTTGAAATGGCAGACTCCTACAAGCACATTTTATTAGTACTTTCAATTGCGGATAACATTGAAGAAGTTTGTGCAGCGTCCAGGCTCACGTACGTCTTAGCACCTTTCACCAAATCCCCATTATTTTCAAAAAGCCAAATAGGACCTGAACTCCATCCAGCGAAAAAGACCTGCATCTTGATTTCGATATGAATTGCTCCTTCTACTACTCCATAAGAAGTTCTTCAAGCATCAATCAGACAACTATTATGTAGGCACTAACGCCCATCAGTTGAGCTGGATCTGTGCGGTATAGCCCTTGTGAAGCTCTAAGGAGCAGCACTAAACCAAAGGTGCTGCTCTGGGTGGCTTCCATTCATCAGTTACTCACCAGCAGGGTAATCTTCTCTTATTTGGGAGACACTACTACGTACAGAGAAGATAACAGAGTGATTTCATATGTAGGTGTGCTCTCACCAATTCTTTGAAATGCCGTCAATACTGAAGGGATAATGTATGCAAAGTCATTGCCATAGAGGGATGTGGTTTATTTGTCTCCACTCTAAGAGACATAAGCAGAATACCTTCGTTGTAGAGATGGGTCAGCTAGAGTTGAAAACCGAGCCAAGCCGAGTTACGTCCAAGCCACGTTGAACCGAGTTAAATTAATGTCAAGCCGAGTTTCTGAAACTAAAGCGAAACGAATAAATGGACTAGTGAAGGGAACCATCGAATGAATTGCACCATCGATAGATAGTAACTGAATGATTTCAACTATCGAATAGTTTTATTCATGTGAATGAATGAATGAATATAAAAACGTATGACCAGGAATTGCGGGGGCGGAGAGGGGGGTTGTGAAGAGGGTGTTTTCGCTTTATCCATTTTTGCTTTTTGAATTAGGAGGTACGGAGCGTTTTTTTTTTTTTAAAGAAAAATAAAAATATCACAAATAAAATATCACAAGAACTTTAAAACCTTTTTCCATCATACAAGTGAACGATTCGTTCATTCAGTGAAAAAACCATTCGAACTCATTTCCCAACTGACTCGAACTATTGACTCGAACCAAACCATAGTGTGAACAATCCGTCGTGCAAATATTCTCTCTCAGATCTAAATACATACAAATTCTCGCTCAGAGCAGCTATAAAAACCATTTGACTCAGTTAACCAGCCATACAAGTAAAAACAATTGATTTTTTTTTTTGCAATTGGATGAATGAACTGTTTGTTTGCAATCGAATCGAATAACTAGATAGTTTTAATTCGATAGTTCCTATCACTGAAATGGACATCAATCTACGAACCATTCGAGACGGTATGAACACACAACTTTGATGACTAGGTTTATCAATTCGGGGATGGCTATGTTTAAATTGAATATCACAACTGCAAACACTTAAGTCTCAGTGATTAAGTTATCGGTCAAGATCATCGCACTCCGGGAAATTGTTCCCTCGTATCAGTTTCGCTCTCGTGTACAGAACCTCATTGGAGTACAATTTTCTGTGCTGGGGCAGGCGCGTTCTATAAAGGCGAAAGCAGGTCCTAAGACAAACACTATCATAAGCCCGAATTCCATCAAGCTTGCACTCACGTTGAACCACACGGGACAGCCATAGGTGAGCATTCGCTACATGACAGCCCTCACGTATCAGATTACCTTAATCCTCATATGTTTTAAAACAGTCTCTTTGTCTAACTACTAGTCATTAACAAAGGAAACTTCAACCGTAGACGGAGGTGACTTTAGTTTGTATTTGTAGAGTAGTAATTTGTTATTTTATTTGTTTTAATATTATGAACGAGTAATTAATGTCTGTTGCATTTAATAAGGTGAATTAAGGTGAATCAAGTCCACCAAGAAACGTTCTACCGTGGCGTTGGTGGTAATTGCGCCGACCCCAACCACGACGTCGAAGATTCGATACCAGCTCTGTGCGATAAACATAATTTTCACGGTCCCACCTCTTTCGAGTCACTGACAATGCTCAAAGAGTATTTCCTGTCTAGAAAAGGCTTCTCATGCTTGGCCGTTTGGATTCGGCATTCAACTGTAGGTCCCTTCTACTCGTGAGAGAACAATAGCACACACCACAATAGGGGTTGCCGAGAAGCTACGACCTGGCCCTAGGTCTCATTTATCTGACATCCACATGAGATAGACATCGA
Source organism: Eristalis arbustorum (assembly GCA_916610145.1). Classification (NCBI taxonomy): domain Eukaryota; kingdom Metazoa; phylum Arthropoda; class Insecta; order Diptera; family Syrphidae; genus Eristalis; species Eristalis arbustorum. Next base: position 12,509,672 of record OU744317.1, read on the forward strand.
AATGCTCACGTAACTCTAGAGACAGTGAGATATCTTCTTTGAATTGAAAGTAACCAACAAAAGGCAACCTCAATATAAACGAACAAATTAATTACCATATTTTTCTAAAGACAATATCATCGGAAATTTTGACATTGAAACTGTTTAGGTGATGTAGACAAGGCTACACTCCTCAATAACAGAAACTACTACATACTCTGTGAAATTTAAGGCTTTATGTCCACGAATAACTTCGTCTGTAACATCTGTTAATTTCCGCATCGTTTTCACACTTCGAGAGAAGCTGTGGGAAGAGTCACAAGTGTCTGTATATTCGATTGAACAATCAAGTTCACGCGGTCAATACGACGTTCCTGGCGATCCCAAGCTTCTACGTAATTCGCTTCCAACACTGGTATATGTTTTATTAAATTTGCTGCGTCGTCACGTGAGAATGACTTCAAATAGTAGAACAAACGGTCGACCGCACACCAACTGGAATAAAATATCACTAACATCTCCATTTTTTGGACAGTGAAAGAGAAGCACAGCATAGAGTTGAGGGAATACGTTTGAAAAACGAGAGAACAGCTTCAGCGAAAGTTTTGCCGCATTTTTAAAACTGTACGTTATCGAGGATCACTGTCAACTTTACATCGCCAAGCATACGAGAATAAATAAATTGCATTCAATTGGTTTTGGAAGAATTCAAGTGGCAACCTCGAGAATTAAGTGAATCTAAATAAATCTTCCGTGTACAGAAAAACCTGAACCTAACACCCTCTGGCTCTGCACAGGCTCGGCATCTGCATCAGTTGCGCTCTCAGAACAACTCCCTAAGACCCGCTTGAAGAACCTTTGAATCTAACTCTATTGGATGTCTATGGTATGCAAACAGCGACCAACCGCGGTGTTCGTCTAGATTAAAGATTGCTCTGAAAGGTGCGACCAATGGACCCCAATTCAATTAGTCAACACTTCGTTGTTGGCTTAGCCACAAAGTGGGCATAGGCAGCAATGGCCCCAGCAAGGAGTGTGTTCGAATCTCTGCCTCCTGATTCGATAAAGAGTGGGTGAACGAAACTTCTATGTAAAGATCAAATAATCGCCGACCACAGACAAACTTGCTCGTGATGAAGAGTAACAGCTTAACCTGAACCACGACCGATTAAAGGCAACCATTACACATGGTCAGACCCTTCATGGATCGCAGGCTTAAAAATTGTGAAATAAAGAAGTATAAAGCAATTAAAGACCTCCCGCAATAATTAAAGCCGACCATTTGATTCTCGGAGTGTCCATCTGTGCCTTTGGTTGACTCTTTCCTTTGTGTGAGCGTTTTCCTGTGTGACTTTTTCCCCTCATCCATTTTCCTTATAACTACATGTCGTTGTAATTCCTGTTGACTTCCTTTTTACTTCAGTGGCTGCACATTTTATTATTGACTGATGATGAGCACACAAATCAAGGATACTGCTGTTGTGAGTCGAACGAAAGTTCGTTCAATGTTCTCATGTCTTTTGTTTTTGTGCTGTTGTGAAACTTTTCCTGCATCCATTAACTGAATGGTCCTTTCAGAAATTATGTCGTCGGACGATGGGTAGTTTGCATTCACCAGCTCAGTCAGTCGTAGTTTTGTTGTTCGCTTTGTAAGCGCTGGGATACGTCCGTAATAATGAATGCTGGGCAAACAATGGGACTACCCCCTTTCTGTGCCAAATAGTTGAGGGTTCTTGCAAATGTCCAGCACGAAGAGTGTTCGACTGGATTGCTTGAGCAATCATTGCATTGACCTTTTGATCTTCCATCGACTTTAGAGAGAATAGGCATTGAATTGAAAGAAAGAAACGACCGAGCAAAGGGATAAGCAAGGAAAACAAATCAATAACAGCACCCAAATGGATTTCGAATCCATCTCTGAAACAAGGCAGCTTGCGTGCGTGTGTACACATGAGTCGTCTGCGATAATCCTCCCGCAAAAAGGCTCTGCTGTCGCATCATAGCGCAGAGCTTAGGGGTATCACATCCTGCGGATGTATTGCTTATGGTGTGGATTACATGGCCGCAGCGTTAGATAGCTTAATTCACATGTCCTTCTCCTCTGGAAATTGGGTTCGCCAACTATTCGATTTCGAGTTTAGTTTCTATCGTCAGAAAATTGTTTTCTCACAGTGCACGCTCGTGTGACGCACAGATGGCGATGTCAATGAAATTGATTCGGCTCAGCTTGTGGTGTGCGGGATGGCATGAGCAAATTGAAATTTCGACACCTACTAGCCCTACGACTGTGCGTTTGGAGTTTTAAGGGTCCCATTGGCTGAGAGGAAGAATGTGGCCACAGGCAGCGTGGATGTGTGTAGAAACTGTCAAAAGTGAAATTGATTGAAATAACTCAACGCCGCAGTACTAAGCGTATGGACGGGACACAGCGTGGGTGTGAATCAGGTCTTCGCGGTTTTAAGGAAATTGCGTTGTAGATTAAAAATGAAAGCATTTCTTTTTTGTTTGGTGCTCGTGGAAGCGTGGGAGTATGCCTAGTCAATCTACTGCTGTTTTGTTGATTTGGAGAAGAAATGCTACTTCGAGGTAAGCTCTGGAGTTTTCTGCAGGAGTGTGAGATTGAGTGTCTTCTAATGAGGGCCATTCAGTCGCTAGCACAAACTGCAGCAACTGTGTTCCTCGTGGGCGTTGGACTTCGCCAACTGTGCGTCTTGTCAGCTCTCCTTTTTATTAAATACATGGATTGGATGTTATACCGCAACCGATATGAGGAATGTTTCACACTGTGTGAGTTATCCTCAAATCTCCCCAAATGAAACTCCAGCTGGCACTCTAGAGGTTTGCTTTGAATCAACGTGGACAAATCTGAGGTTAAAATCGTTTCCAGAACACCTATGTAATGCACTCTACATGTAAGTGGGGTCCGATTGAATCTTCTTCTTCTTTGTGTGGCGCTATAGTCCGGGGTGGACCTGGGCCGCAACGTCATCTGTTGCGTTGCCCGACAGGTTCGGATTCGAAGATTGAATCAGTTGGAGAAATTTAACTTTATCTCGGGGTCATTTTCAGTAATGCTAAATCTTGCTTTAGGATAAGCCGAGCATGAGTCAAAAGCCAAACTAGCGGTTTTTTACACAGTAAATGTTCCTGGTGTGGGAGTTACTCGCCGAGAAAGGCGGCACTAGGAGCTCAATGTCGATCTGCTACTTCTCCGAATGGAGAGGTGCTTCGGTGCTTCGATGAAGAATGTGCTCATCATCACGTCTTTTGAGACGTGCCTTAAGTGCGCCTCCATCAGGCAAGTCCCTTTGGACCCAGCACAAGGTGGGTGGACCAAGTCCAAGAACTGGCTTGGTAGCGCCTGGCCATAAATCTTGAGGATTTACAGTCGGTGGCAGAAGATGAGTGTCCTGAAGATCTTTAGCGCCTCTTTACCCCCGCGACCACTTTACTGGATCATGCGGGTCAGAAGCTACAGTGATGTCAAAAAAGTAAATCTGAGGCAAGATGTTAAAATGCATAGAATCCTTGAGAGTTTGGCAACTTGTCCTACTCGAAATATGGATTTACTGGATATTGGATTAAATCAAGAACTGTCGCCGCGAAGGTACTGTGGTCCTTATGGGATAGTTTTCGGAACATGCCTTACCAACACCAAATTAGAGAAGACTATGCCTGAGAAAATGCTCGTTTGTATTTTTTTTAAAATTATCTCCTGAGTGCAGAATGGCCGGATGACACGGTAGGCGATGTGCCTGTCCTTTGTTGTAGGGGCCCTAGGTACGAGTCCCAATCAAGCAAAGTTAAAACGCTTTTATCTGGTTTTTACATATGCTACAGTCACCATTTGGGATCAAATTAGCGACACTGGGTATCACAAGGGACTAGCAATTATCTGACTGTGATGGCAAATTTCGTTGACAGGACACAACACGGTGGTGTAGGTTCTCTATGCATTTATGAACTTCATACCGGTATACCTGGTATGTCTCGATAGGGGAACATTTGTTGTGAACGAGCCCTTATTTTTTTGTGTTTGTTTGCTATGACTTCTGTGAAAAATATTTAGTATACATCAATTCTTTGAACAGACAAAATCATATTTTTCCATCGTTCTTGCGTGATCGTGATTTGCGGAAAGCATTAGTTTTTTGTCTTCATTTGAAGAAAATTGGCTCAAGTTTGCTGCGGGTGCGTATAGTCTAAAAAGTATTCATAAATGCAAATATTAATAAATGAAACATTAGCAAACTGCGAAGGAAAAACGACGATGTTTTTAAATAAAAATTGGATGCCAACCTTACTTACTTAAGGTGGCGCTACAGTCCGGGGTGGACCTGGGCCTCAACCAACAAGCGTCTACAGCCAGCTCGATCTTTAGCTAGTTGTCTCCAGTTTCGCACGCATAGTTGGTTGAGGTCCCTTTCCACTTGCGTGCGCCACCTGAGTCGCGGTCTTCCTCTACTGCGCCGTCCCTCGGGGGTGGATTCGAAGACTTTTCGGGCCGGAGCATTGGTTACCATCCGCTCTACATGACCTAGCCATCTCAATCGTTGGATCTTCACTCTTCTGGCTAAGTCGATATCGCTGAACAGCCCGTATAGCTCGTCGTTGTATCTCCTCCTCCACTCACCATCTATGCAGATGGGACCGAAAATCACCCGAAGAATTTTCCTCTCGAAGCAACCAACAACAGCTTTATCCGCTTTTGACAAGGTCCATGCCTCCGCGCCATATAGCAGGACTGGGACGATTAAGGTCTTGTAGAGCGTTACCTTGGTTGTTCGAGAGAGGGCTTTGTTCACCAATTGCTTTCTTAGCCCAAAGAAGCACCGATTGGCAAGAGTTATTCTTCGTTTGATTTCAGCGCTGGTGTCGTTGTCTGAGTTGATAGCGGTTCCTAGGTAGACAACGTTTTTAACTACCTCAAAGTTATATCTGTCTGCCGTGACGTTCTGACCGAGACGTCGGTGTTGGGTGTCCTCTCTTGTTGACAGCATATATTTGCTCTTACCCTCGTTTACCGCCAAACCCATCTTCGCGGCCTCCGATGCAATACTCACAAAAGCGCCTTTGACATCACGCTGCGTTCTTCCGATAATGTCAATATCGTCGGCACATGCGAGCAGTTTGACGGACTTTTGAAAGATTGTTCCTCTGGTGTTGGCGTTTGAGTTTTGAACAATTCTCTCAAGAACGATGTTGAAGAAGTCGCATGACAGCGCGTCGCCTTGTCTGAATCCTTTTTTGACATCAAAGGTCTCGGTTAGGTCTTTACCGATCTTGATGGAGCAGCGTGCATTCTCCATCGTCATCCTATATAAAAGGACGAGTTTGGTAGGGATGCCAAAACTAGACATTGCTCTGTATAGCTCGTCTCTATAAATGCTGTCATACGCGGCCTTAAAATCGATGAACAGGTGGTGGGTATCGATTTGTTGCTCCTGGGTTTTCTCCAAAATCTGCCGTAGTGTGAATATTTGGTCGATGGTGGATTTTCCACACTGGTATGGACCGACCAAGTTGTTGACGAATGGCTTTAGGCGTTCACACAGTACGGCAGATAATATCTTATAGGCGATGTTAAGGAGACTTATCCCCCGATAGTTGGCGCAGTCAAAGGGGTCTCCTTTCTTGTGGATCGGGCAAACAATGCTGAGGTTCCATTCATCGGGCATGTTTTCCTCCGACCATATTTTGCAGATGAGTTGGTGCATGCACCTTACCAAATCATCGCCTGCGGCTTTAAAAAGCTCGGCGGGTAGGCCGTCAGCTCCAGCAGCCTTGTTGGATTTCAGTTTAGATATAGCAATCCTCACTTCATCCGGGTCGGGTGGACGGAATTGTTGATCTTCATCGTCCCTTTCATTGGGGTTGAATGGTTCGTTCTGCCTGACAGCGGAATTTGGTTCTTCGTCGCCGTTATACAGTCTGCAGAAATGGTTTCTCCATATCCTCAGCATCGACTGTGACTCTACTACGATGTTCCCTTGATCATCCTTACAGGCTTCGGTTCGGAGTTTATAACCTTGACTGGTTGACTTTACCCTTTGGTAAAACTTCCTTACCTCATTCCTGCAGTAGTATCCCTCTATTCTGCCGATCGCGCGCTTCTCATGCTCCTTCTTTTTTTTCTCCTGAGAGGATGGGATGCCAACCAATGTTCCAAAAAAAATTCCCCAATGTAGTCAGAGAATATCTGGTGACGTGGTTTATAACTTGGTCGACAGTGGCGTTGTCGGCTTATGACGACACACGTCTTAGGTTCGATCGCTGGTCTGGACGAAAAAAGAAATTAATAATTTTCACGACGCCACCTCTTTCGAGTCACTGACAATGCTCAAAGCGCATTTCCTCTCTCGAAAAAGCTTCGAACTTGCCCGTTCGGAGTCGGCATAAAACTGTAGGTCCCTTCCAGTCGTGAGAGAACGATAGCACGCACAACACGAGTGGTTGCTGAGAAGCTAGACCCTAACCCTCTACGGGCTGTAGCCCCACCTATATCACTACTATTCATAGTTCTCAAATTGTCTACTATTTCTTATCCTAGCATTCGGTCTTGTTGGTCTTGACATCTTTGAACTTCTTCTTTATTGAAGCGTAGAAGATGACTGACTTATAGGTTCGTCTTAGTTCAGCCAGGTTGCTGAATTTATGGGCTTCCAGAAGTCTGTATTAATATGATGAGAGAGCTGTACAGTTCCAAAACAAGTGTACAGGGGTTTCTACCTCATTCTCCATACCATAGGGGTTCAAACAGTCACACTATCTACGTAAGTCATCCATGTACTTTTAAAAAAATACGCAGAAGGAAATAAAACTCGAAGAATTGGTGTAGGCAACATCCTTATTTGCATCAGTGCTATGGATTCTATCTCTTTGCACGTAGTTGAATGTCCAAGTCAGAAGAGATTCCCTACTCCTCTGTGTTCCACTTGTTACATACAGTAATGTGTCTTCATTTGCTCTACATGGACAACCACTTGAGTGGGGACTTCGTCCGCAAGTTATCTCCGCCATACTTCTTCATCATACCCCTGTGAGGCCATCCCGTGAAACTGAAACCATTCTCGTCTTCACTTTAGCTTTAGTGCGCACATTTATTTAACGTCGCCTCCCTCGCCACAATAATGGATGCGATGCGTTCAACCATTTCCTCACATGGTTCACATGCTATGTCCTGCAGAATATCAGAAATGATTGCTTTAAAAAGTCTCACTTGTCAACAGCATACCATTCGACTCAATATTCCATCAGCATTACCTTGCCAAAGCCTCTGCAACAGTCGACCGCACTTGACTTTTTGACAAACACAAAAACCTACCCCATCCCCGGCATGTGACCCCAACTAATGCTCATCAAAACTGCCAGACACGGGCTGCGGCTCTTGTTATTTGAATACGTTCAGTTGCGTTCGCACGGGCCAGTCCATTCAGACAATTAAATTGGCCTCTGCGTCACACACCCGTTGACACGGAATGATTTATATAAATATCTATTCTCCCCTCTATTAATTTCAGACACAGCAGACTCTATCATCAGCTAATGCATCGACACATAGCCACAAAATCTATTATCACTTCCGCACAGTAATTAATTCCATTTCCAATGGCATTGTTCTATAATTAGTACTCGTTGAATATTAATAAATGCATATCAATCACAAGTCTGTCATTGCACCACCACTGTTCACTGGGCGCTGCACTGTGGACAGGACATTGGCTGTGTGTGTCTGCCAATGGACGAAGAAATTAATTCTGAACAGTTTTCTGTTTGTGCGTGTGCGTGAGTCCTTGGTCGACCTGACCTAGTTTATAATTTATTGCGTTGCATTTACAGCGATTAAATTTGGTGTGGGGCTCATGTACTTACGTTTAATGCATCATGGACGCGCTGGAGTTGTTGTTCAGGTATCCAGTTAGTTTAGCAAAATAACACAAAATTCATCAATTTGTGAGTGATTCTATTCGTGGTCTGGATGTGTTTCAATCGAAAATGCATAGCTGAACTATAATTCGAGATTGTGAGTGTTTAGTACAAGATTTGCTGTTTTAAAAGATGGATCGTTTGACGATCTTTTACCGTGATAAAATTGTGGACAAAAAAATGCCACAAACTTGCATTTTTAGACTTAAACCCATATCAGTCAGTGAACAAGGTGTCTCTTTCGACAAATTAAAAACGTCTGTTTACTTACCGCTTCATTCGGTGACGGTCGTGGTCACGCTGCTGTAAGCTGTCCTGTGTCCGTGATGACGGTTTTTATATCAGAGCCTCGGTCTTAAGATCTTATTCTAACAAGAAGGTTCGGATAAGAATGCTCTCAATGGCGACCAATTTTTGGCATCCGTTTTACATCCAAATTCATCTTGGCAGGGAAATACAGTGGTAGGCCACACTTGCAGCACTTTCTCTATTTTATACGATAATTTTACCTTTCTTCTTAATTATAACTTGCTCGGGCATCAGAATAGAACTGACCATTTACAATTATTTGCAACTTAAATTACTTCATTATTTATTCTAACGTCGACCCATTAAGGGTCCCAGCCTGAACAGTTGCTGCCTTCCATCGCTGACGGTCCTGAGCATGCTCCTTCCAGCTTGGTCATCAAAACCAAGCTGTCTTACGTCCGACGGCCTAGCTTCCAACTCGCTTTCATATTCGCACACGCCGATGATATTGACGTTATCGAAAGAATGCCGCGTGATGGCGCTGATTTGTGTACTATTACGGCGTCTCCGAAAACGAGTTTATTGGTAAGTAAGAATCAAAACCAATTATATGCTGCCAACACGATAGGACACCCAACATCGACGTCTCGGTCAGAAAATCGGACAGATAAATGACAAAAGAAGAATAATTCTTGCCAATCATTGCTTCTTCGGGATAAGAAAGCAATTGATAAGCCAATGATAAGTCCTGCTATATGGCGCGGAAACGTGGACTTTATCAAAAGCAGACGAAGCTAATGGACAAAACGAGTGGTTGCTGTAAAGTAAGGCCCTGGCCTGAAAAGGCTTAATTCTCACCCATGTTATATATTGTGACGTGGACACAAACCACATATAAAGGGGCGCCATCTGTGGGAAACAATCAAACAACTTTCGAAATTGTAGCTATAATCCGTCGCTATAATAACGCCACACAAACCACCACCATAGTCTACGGTGTAAGTGGGTGCCGAAGGGGAAATTCAGTTATTGGTTGTTGTGTTGCATACGATCGAGACAGTGTCGCACCGGCGCCACCGTAAAGTTAAACATAATTAACCCCAAATGTACATACATGAATACTCATACGGAAATACAACACGGCGGTAGTAGTAATTGTACAGTACAAGTAAATGAATCATTGCATAGGCATACTGAACTTGTGAGTTTCATTTCGTCACAGTCTAGTGATCGAACATCTTTATTAATTCTGCATTATAAAGCAGAAAGTTTGTGTGTCTAACCGACAAACCCTCCGAAACTACACGTCGCTGAGATCTGAAATTTTCAACAAAAATCATTCCAAAAATGAAATGCTGAATGTGACAATTCTTAAGTCGGTACCACATACGGCTGAAAAGTTACGAGTACTTTTTAAACGGGCATAAAATTCTCAAAATATTGTTTGGTTGCATCAATCCGATGTGAAACCATTTCAAGTTGCGTAGTCGTGGATATCAACCATCCCCCAGTGTGTTGTAACTTCCATATATACACCCACATTTTTCATATTTTGCCTTGGTGAAACCATTAATTTTTTTCAGCGTCTCAATCGAACATATACGGACGACAGCTGAGTTACCAAACGAAAAGGAAAAAAATAAACATTTTCGCACTTTTCTTATTTTGTCATACCCAAACGATCAATACATGTACATTCAGTTTTGCTGAAGTTGTGAATATTGAACTTCTGAACGGATAAGCCGATTTAGATAAAATTTCAGAGCTAGACTAATTACATAATGTGTTACAAGATATGCTAATTTTTTCATGGTTCATGAAGTTTGACTTCAATTTGCACAACAAGTGAACATCGCGCGCAGGTACATAGATGGGATTGCCAAGAACTTTTTTTTTATGAATCGCTTGATATCCCTCCACGTTTTGTGTAAATTGTTGAGAAAAAATATGTAATTTCCTTAAAAAGTACCGGTTTAAGAAACAAACCCGGGCAAAGCAGGGTACGAAATCTAGTATATCATAATTGTTAGTGTGGTTAAATTTTAAGGGCCGATGTTGATTTTGTATAAAACAAAAATTATTTAGGAAATTTTTGTCATTTCTTTTTATTATGGCAATATTGGTATGGTTCGACCAATATTGCGACCTCGGCGGTACACCTCCATGCGATTCTATGCCGGTAATGTGCATAATTATCTCATCCTTTAGCTGCCCCCTCCGAGTAGGGGGTCGTAGAATATTCCCGAGGTAAGGCATGCCTGTCGTAAAAGGCGACTAAAAGCCTGAGCTGAAAGCTAATGGCTTAGGAATTAACCTAATCGTTGCTTGTCAAAATTATGGTTTCAAGCTCGAAGAGAAAGGAATAAACGGTAAGTGCCTTATCTTATTGTACATACTGAACGATAAGTCTTGGCTTTATAACAATGGTGGCCATTCCCGGGATGTTATGGCATACAACTGGTAGCATGACCAGAGGCTATAGTCTGGTGCCACGTGAGATCAGGCTTCCGCCCGTGAGACCCGCATAGGTCTCATCCTGATCGGTTGAGGTTGGCCCCCAAGTGGGAGCATCGTGGTGGCTGTGGTTTAAAACCCAAAGTCGCATGTCTGGAAGTTAATCTTGTCTATTGAGGCTATGGACATTTTCGACTCTCCAACGTGAAAGGTATTGATCCAAGTCAATGTGGAATTGCACATAACAACCGGGTGCTACGTCACAAAGTGTAGCAGAGGTGTTAGATGGGCCTCGCCACCCTACCAATGTGGAGAAATAGGTCCATAAGCTTATTTCTAAATTTGGAACTTGAGATTCCTACTGAAGGCGCCTGGTCTAGCGTCGTAAAATGGTCCAAAGACTTAAATGCCTTCGTGATATAAGGTTATCACGTAAAACACTTATTTCTCTCTGTCTGTCTGTCATCCTTTAGCTCTTATCGACGTACACATTTTCTTTCAAATAACCCAAAAAAAAAATCCAACGGTGTCAAATCACATGATCTTGGCGGCCAAATGGCATACCCACCACCTGAGATAACACGGCCATTGAATTTGTCGCTCAAAAGAGCCATTGTTTCGTTAGCTGTGTAGCAAGTGGCACCGTCCTGCTGAAACCACACATCGACCACATTCATATCTTCCAATTCGGTCCATAAAACGTTCAGTTAATTTCACGATAGCTAACAGCATTCACAGTAACTGCCTGACCGGCCTCATTTTGGAAAAAAATACGGCCCGATGATGCCGCCAGCCCGTAAACCGCACCAAACAGTCACTCTTTGTGGGTGCATTGGTTTTTCGACAATCACTCTTGGATTATCATTCGCCCAAATGCGGCAATTCTGCTGTTTGACGAATCCACTGAGGTGAAAATGTGCCTTATCACTGAAGACGGTATTCTTCGAAAATTGATCATCCACTGTTGCCATTTCTTGCCACCATTCTGAGCATTGACGACGCTTGAAATGATCTAGAGGCTTTAGTTCTTGAGTCCATTGCACCTTGTAAGCGTGTAAATGCAAGTCTTTATGCATAATGTTCATCAACGACGAGCGTGAGAGGTGCAATTGTTGGGCACGACGACGAGTTGAGGTGGACGGCTTTTCAGCCACACTATCGCGAACAACAGCAATACTTTCTGCAGTACGAGCTGCACTGGTGTTTTCACATCTCCCACAGACTCAGTTTGCTCAAATTTTTGCACAATTTTTTTCCGATTGTACGCACATTTGGCGATCAAATTTACCGAAAAAATCACGAAGTGCACGATATGTATGTTGATATGAACGCCCATTTTCATAATAAGCCTGAATAACTTTAACGCGTTCCTCGATTGTGTATCTTTCCATGGTTCGAATTGAGTTAGTCTGAAATTGAGAAATGTCAAATGAAATGCAGAAAAACTAACTTACTTGACGTTTAGGTGTGGTTCACATTCAACATCGGCCCTTAAAATTTAACCACCCTTTATATTGAGTCACTGAATGCGTGAAAAACAGAATGCAGCACAAGATCGAACTAGATGCAGGCTTTAGCTGGTGGTCCACCCCGACCTATACGTAGAACTATTTTTATTGAACTGTTTTTACTTAGTTTTTATTTTTATTTGTTTAAACTGCTTTCTTTCATAACTAGATACGTCTCTCCTTAACCACTGCCTCCATGATTAATTTCATCGTACCGCTTTGCTGTTGCGAGTGAGTTCAAAAATACTGAACTATTAAAACGAATATAAATTCCTTCTGCATTTCAATAAAAACTTAACGATCGCTCGCACAGCAAACCAGAAATGGCGCTTTTATTGGTTAACTAAGCTGCAAAATGTGCCCCCACCTCCACCCAGCCCCAGCGCAGGCACCACACTTCTGTTTGAAATTGAATAAAATGCCAGGGAAACGCCGAATGAAATTCAATTTCCCATTCGCAGCCAGCGGAAAGAGAGATATAAATTGAATTAAAATATTTACTGATGGGGCAAACATTATCATTTTCATAATTATTATTTGCAAACAAATATTTTAACAAGTGCTACGCGTCCAGACAATGGGCTGACTCCCCCAGCATCCACCGCACAGCAGAGTGGCCAGCGCCAGTGCATCCCCTCCCTTGTGTGTGTGTTTCGGTTCTGTTAAATTAGATTTGCGATTGCTTTGTGTGGGAGTACACGCGGCTGATAGCAAAGCCGCGGATAGCTGCTGCTGTCAGGATAAAAGCTCATTTGACGGAATAAAACAAGCGCATTGCACAATCGTTATTCGTTTATCTGATAAAGGGCTCGCTGGAGCGCACGGGTGCGTTCTCAAGCACATGCCACATGTGTGCGGCTGTCGAACGTCGATCGCTTCAGCGTAAAATCGTGTGCATGGGAAGGGAGCCAAGGTGGCCAAGTGTGCGCTGGCAGTGAGATGAGAGGATTTCCGGGGAAAAAAAGCAAGAAGCGAAGAAAATATTAACAACAGATGCGCTGTCATTATTTGGGTGAAGTGAGTCTTGTTTGCTTAATCGGATAAGACGGATCCGTGTGCTGAGTGAAATTTTTAATCGAAACGTTGACAAGATGCTGCAAGCTTTGTGTGTGCAGGAAAGCACCTGAGAGGAAAAGCAGATTATGCACGGTAAGTAATTAAGTCGAGATGTGGAGCGTGAACGCAGGGAGACGTACAATTTCGAATGTCGAAGTTGACAGGGAACAGCGGCAAGCGATTTACATAAGAGCCCTTTTACCCCTACCCTCAGGAGCGACTGCTTAGGTGACGGCATTGAACATCCTTTCGACGGAACAACAGACTGTGGATACGATTCAACGGAGGTACAGTGGCAGAAAAGACCAGAGGGAATCCGACCAGAAAGGCCCACCCAGGCACTGGAAAGCGGGTTTGAATACATGAAGCATGTCGCAGTAAGAGGGTTCCAGGTCACAGCGTTATCGATCTGGGAAGTGATTGTGTTACTTTGTGTCGCTCGAATGTAGACGATGAGATCACATGTACGTGGACGATCAACGAAGACGTCCTAAAAACGACGTGGGGAGAGTGCGAGCAGAGGTGACGGTAGATCAACCCAGATCGCTGTGCGAGGTTCTCATACAACTGCTAATGCGTCGAAGACTACTGGTACGTAGCGTGGTGATCACCCACTACATGGCCGAGGAACCAAGGGGACTGCTAGTGGCAGAAGTGTTCGTCAAAACCTAGTGATGAGACGAATTGTTGCTAGAGAACTCGGAAGTGGGGGATTTGTGTGACGCCGATAGACTACAATTTGCCATGAACATGATGCCGGACTGATTCGCCAAGAACACGGCGCCCATTAAAAGGGCTCAGGTAAGATTCGATGGTAGGCGTCATCACCCAATGTCGTATCAACCAGCGGATCTTGCGCCGATCGAGGAGAAGGCAGTGGCCTCGTGTCGGGAGGCAGAACATAGGAACCAGGTCTACACGTCCTTCCTAAGAGTTTCAAATCAACCACATGCAGCGAAACCAACGAAAGGTTTAATAATGGCATCAGGTACCATGCTACGCCGAAGACGCAGATGGAAGAAACCAGCGAGGGTGAAGATTTCCATTAAGGGTGGGATCGCCGAAATGATGGCCGAGCTGTAGCACAAGATGCACGTGCTTGTCTTGCTGCTCTCTGAACCGTGGTACAGTTCGAACAGCTGTAAGACAGAACTTCTTAAAGGTCTCTCAAAACGAATTTGCAGGAAAACTGAAACTGCCGATCAAAATCAAGAAGTGACAGACTCAAGCTGGAGCCCGGAGAAACCAGCAGTCTGGTTACAGTCACCAACCCGGTCAGGTTGGAAACATTCATAGAACCCGGCACTGAATTAAGAACTGTGACTCTTAGCCTTATGCCTTGCCGCATTGTCCATGAAACGCAGTCACAACAGGATGTGCTGGTTAATATCTCACGCCGAGGCTGGGATGTGTCCTAAAAGTCAAGTCAAGTCAAGACATCTGCCTGTGGCAAATACCCAGGTTACAAATGGGCACCGGACCCGCCAGCATCTATGCCGACCACTTGGCGCACAGACATGGTGGCCTATGTATACACTAAAAATCGTTTAAGGGGACTACTCACTCCCCAAAAAGTTCGAACTTATTAATATAACTTTCTTTCTGTTGAAAGGCATGGCATGGCCAGCATAGCATTTTCCGCTTAAATAGAAGTGGTCTTGGTATAACTCGTGCAGCAGCGTCTGATGACCTTGCCCATAGCATTTCTATTTGTAACATATATGCCTCCTAAAACACGGCCACCGGGATTCCAGCGGCGACCTAGAAGTAAAGTAGACTCTCCCTGCACTCATAGCTGTTACTGGCCACAATTTAAGCCAGCAAAGGACAGAAGGCTCCAAGACCAAGGGTCAGACACTGGTGCTTGCGTGGACATTGGACTCGGAGGGAACATTAGATTGCACTCGTCGTTAGGAAAATTTCCATCGGTTTCTTAAGTGGAAACCTATGCGATCATAATGTCGGCGAACTATATTGTGTTAAAAAGGTAGAAGAGGCAAAGTATTTGTGTCTCTAGCGAATCTATGCTTAAGGCCTGGCTCAACCTATTAACCTTCATCTGTCCTCTTCTAATGGCGATACAGTCCGAGGTGAACCTGGACCTTAGCTAACAAGCCTATCCAGCTGGCTCGATCCTAAGTCAGCTGCCAATTTCAGACAACAAGTTCGTTGAGATCCTTCTCCACTTCTGTGCGCCATCGGCTTAGTGGTCGTCTTCTATTGCGTTGTCCCACTGGTTCGGAGTCGAAGACTCTTCGGGCTGGTACATTGTTGTCCATGCGCTCTACATGACCTAGCCATCTTAGGGGTCGAATCCGTAGACGCCTGCCGGGATGTCGTTGTACTACCCGTATACGTCATGGTTGACTCTTCTTCTCCAAAGACCATCAACACAAACAGGACCAAAGTTTGAACCTTTTCTCTCGAAAAGACCAACTGCGTCTTCATCCGCTCTTGAGATAGTCCAGGCTTCCGTGCCATAGAGTAGGACAGGGATGATCAACGTCTTATATGATGTGAGCTTGGTCCTTCGAGAGACGGCTCTACAACTTAATTGCCTCTTGAGCCCAAAGAAACAGTGGTTGGCAAGAGTTATTCTAAATTTAAGCTTGGTACTAATGTCGGTCGTACCATTTACGTGGGAGCCTACGTTGATGAAGTCCTTAACCACCTCGAAGTTTTAGTTGCCCGTGGCGACGTTCTGACCGAGTCGTCGATGTTGTGTGTCCTTTCTTGATGACATCATATACTTTGTTTTGCCCTGGTTTACCGCTAAACCCATTTTTGCTGCCTCCGTTTCAATACCAGCAAACGCTTCATTGGCGGCTCGCTGAGTTCGACAATCACGTCAATGTCGTCCACGTGTATGCTAGCAATTGCACGGACTTTTGGAAGATCGTACCTCTTGTGTTGGTGAGTGAGTTTCGCAAGAGCTTAGCCTGCAATATTGAAAAAACCACATGACCGCGCGGCGCCTTGCCTAAGCCCTTTAACCACTTCCAGGATTGTTGATAACTCTCTCTCTCCTCAACTATCCTTGAAGTGGTTAAAAGTCTTAGGCAAGCCTTCTCTGAGAATGCAAATCGTCCTGGGTTCAGAAATAACATCGCCGAGAAATTCGCTTCACAGAGATCGGAGGAGATACCCTCAGGATACGAAACTGCACTGGTTGAGGCTCCCATCGATGGGTACATCTCTTGAAACTGCAACCGAAAGGACGAAGACAAACCAAGCGCATGGTCCTATTCCTGTGTAAGAAGTCGGCGAAATTTGACAGAAGAGTCTGGAAGCGACAAAACGGCGCTCTAAAGCGACACTATACCTTCGGCAAATGGCAAAAGAAGGTTATCGCCAGGTATAATAATGGACCAGCTTTTGGGTGTGAAAATAGTGTACAAAAGGTCCAACAAAACAAAATTTAATTTAAAGGATCTCAAAATTCCAAGAAATTTAAAAAGTCGCACACCAGAGTACCTTTTTCAGTTAATCACATCTTGCCATCGATATGAGGAAATACCTTAAAGCGAACTCTTGAACTTCTCGATGCAAAAATGTGCCGTCAGTGCCGCAGGAAAGGAATAAAACCGAATCGAAAGCACAAAGACGGCAACAAGAGTAATGCCGCACAAGGCGAACGAAGCAACAATACTGACAACACGTTCTTTTGTGCCGCATTTGCAACAATGTTAACATAAAAGGAACTATCAACCCCAGCCCTCCTGGGAGTAGGGGCGAGCCAGAGTAAATGGTACTTCCCTTGATGGCTGCAACATATTTGCCAATAGTTCCGCAGCCATAGACATTTGAATTCTCTTTTTATTGGTCTTTTCCTTGTTCATCATGTCATTGAGATGCAAATTGGATCTTAACATATTTTCTTTTCCTCTTTGCTGCGGTCGTTCCCTTCGTCGAATGTGTATTCAAGTGAGTATCGTGGAGACTGGTGTACTTCTATTGGCTTTGTTGTAAAGAAGACGAGGGACCGACGGCGTCGATACCTTTGGACAAGGATGCATGTGTGCATAAGTCGGGGTTTTCTGACTGTTTGAAGCGAAATTAGGATGAGTTATTGCAAAGGACACATACGCTATGGATTGACAATTAAAGTCATCTCAGGCGGAGTCCAAAGGACGTTCTCACGTCAAGGTTAGCATAGAGGAACATTCATCAGTTGAAATACTGGCATTTGGGGCAGGACTCGCAAAGCACAGTTTCGTGCATCTTGTGTTTAAGATTGAGTTCAGCATCACCCTTTAAAAAATTCTGTTGTGTGAGTCCCTTGATGCGTGGTGACCCGTGGCTTTGTCGGTATGTGCGTCGACCCCAACCGCGACGTCAAAGGTTTGATCAGTGGTCTGAGCGACAAAAAATAATTTTCACGGCTGTTCAGTACTTATATATAAAAAGAATATATTTTGTTCATTTGGTCGCATAACGACAAACAATGCAGATTTACACTATATTATGCTCTATCTCTATGTTCTAAGTTGACTCTTTGTAATTCTCTCTTGTTACTCTCTCATTAACTCTTTTGGTAGTACACTTTGATCATGTCAACTTGTAATGAAATTTATGTGATAAGTCGTTCTCTTCTTGTTCGAGCATTCATTGTGAGCAGACGTCTGGTAACTCTCTTAATCTAATCAATATTCTATGTTAATTAATGTACAGTGAATTAAGTTTATTTTCTTTGTGATTCTCTTAGCATTCGAATAAATTGTTCAAACACTTTAAAGCGTTTTTTGCCCTTATTAAACATAAACATTTTCTGGTCCTTCGAGCCGGATAAAAAACAATATATACATATATATCGTGTGATTGACTTTGATAAACACGTGGCTGTGCGAAGGAAAAAACGTGTGTGGACACATTTACGTTTGTGAATCAATCGGTAAGATAGCTTAGAAGTGCATTTTAATTTGTGATTTATTCATTCATTGCAAGTCGAATTTACATATTAGCAATGAACGCGATTAAAGCTAAACGTGGTATCGTTAAAGGTATGATTTCGCGCGCTGCAACCTTTGCAGAATCCGTTGACCCCAATACATCAGTGTCGATGCTAGAGATACGATATGCAAAACTCAATGAAACGTGGAATGAATTCGTGGAACTGCAGAACGCTATGTATGAGTTTTCATCCAGGGAGGATTTCGTAGATCCAGAACCTGAGTTTGAGGAATATGAAAACAAGTACTTTGTGGCACATTCAATTTTAAGTAGTTTGTTATCGTCAAAGAAAACGGCCAATCCACCAAGCCAAGATAATGAAAGTGCCCTATCAAAATTAGCTAGTCAACAAGCTGCGTTTCTGGAAAAACTAAACAGTGCATCACCTACTTCAGCGTCCGTTAAATTACCAAATCTGTCGATACCTACGTTTTCGGGTGATTACAAGGAATGGCCAGGGTTTCGCGATTCGTTTATGGGATCAATCGATTGTAACGCCGCGTTAACAGCTGCGCAAAAATTACAATATTTAAAATCGTTTTTAAGCGGAGAAGCTTGTAATCTCTTGAAACATATCTCCAATACGGATAGCAATTACTTACAAGCGTGGGAGCGATTAGAGACCCGTTATGATAGAACGCAGTTGATAATTCAATCATTTGTCCAAGCGTTTTTATCTCTGCCGACATCAAATTCGTCAAATCCCGCCCTATTGCGTAAAATCACAGACGGCGCCGATGAAGTAATTCGTGGCCTAGATGCATTAGATGCCAACAACCGAGACCCGTGGCTTATTTTTATTCTGCTTCAAAAACTAGACGCTGATACGAAGCAATCGTGGGCAGAATTCATAGGAGCGAGAGCGGATGTTACATTCAACGAGCTTCTAGAATTTCTTCAAAGCCGCTGTGTTTGTCTCGAATCTTGCTATTCATCATTACGAACTACACAACCTCGGAACAAATCTCAAACCTCAATTCGTTCACACGTGGTTGAGACAAATTACAGTTGTCCTAAGTGTAAGGCAGAACATACCCTCTTCAATTGCAAACGTTTCCTTGAACTTCCCATTGAAGCGCGTCGAAGTTTTGTTAAAGAACAGTCACTTTGTTTTAATTGTCTTCGCCAAGGTCATACGTCTCTCAAATGTCGCTCCAACAATCGTTGTAAAACATGTCATACTCGTCACCATACACTCGTTCATCCTGTAAATACATCCTCGACAAACATATCGCCTAACGCTGCAATTGCTTTCGTCAGTTCACCTACTTCGAATCAATCATCGCCTGTTAATTCTTCGGCAACAACAAACCCATCAATCTCCAATCATCTTTGCTCGTCATTAAACGCAAGAAGTAACATATCGTCCACATCCACTCGTTTCGCATTCACTATGTTACCGACTGCTATTGCTTGTATTCGTAATAAACAAGGAGATCTTCAAAATGTTCGGTTGCTGCTGGATTCAGGTTCGCAGGTGTCGTTTATAACAGAGTCAACAGTACAACGCTTAGGTCTCGTGCGTAAACCAGCTCGTATTCCTGTTTTAGGTGTTGGTTCAACAGCAGCTGGTGTTACAAATGGATACTGTAATATTACACTATATCCACGCCATAGTCAACAGTCTGTTGAAATTCGATGTTTTGTTGTTTCGAAACTCACTTCGCTTATACCGGCTAAAGAGAATTGTGTAATAGAAACAAACCTATCTTCGTATACATTAGCCGATCCTAAATTCAATGTTCCAGGACACATTGATATCCTCATAGGCGCTGATAAGATGTTTAGCATTATCAACGGAACTGCGGTACAAGGCCAGCAGGGTCAGCCCGATATTATACCAACCATTTTTGGTTGGGTCGTTTGCGGTACTACGTCCGAGACGGTAGCTTCGAATTACAATGCTGGTTCATTTTGCACACAATTGGACACGTTAAACAGTTTTGACCTTCAACGTTTCTGGCGGCTTGAAGAAGTACATTTCGAGGACAAGCTCTCACTCGAAGATCAGCGCGCCGAAGACATTTTTGTGAAGTTTCACTCAAGGTTACCCGAAGGCCGGTACGAAGTAAATTTACCGTTTAAATCTGACGAACTAACAGATTTTGGAAATAGCTTAAATGTAGCTCTTCGTCGGTTTGAGTACATGGAACGTAAACTTTCATCTAATGAGTATTTAAAGTCCAAATATATCGAGTTCATGCGGGAGTACATAAGCTTAGGTCACATGACTGAGGTACCCGCAAATGAAATAACCGTCTCTTCAACAAAGTGCTATTATCTGCCACACCACGCCGTGATAAAGGAAGACAGCAGTACAACGAAGGTTCGAGTTGTTTTTGATGGGTCCGCTCGGTTTGGTGACCACAAATCTCTAAACGAATCATTGTTAATCGGACATGCGTTTCAACACGACCTTTTCTCAGTTTGTCTTCGTTTTCGTCGTCATCTTTACACTCTGTCAGGGGATATAGAGAAAATGTTTCGCCAAATATTAGTCTCTAAAGATCACAGGGATTTTCAACGAGTTCTTTGGAGAGAATCTTCGGATCAACAACTTAAACATTATCGACTCTCCACTGTTACTTACGGAACAGCTTGTGCACCATTTTTAGCAATTCGTACTCTACGCCAACTGGCACTAGACTCGAAAAAGAAATATCCGCGAGCGGCTGAAGTATTGCTTAATGATTTCTACGTGGATGACGTTATGACAGGTGCCGATTCAATAAGTGATGTTACTTCACTTCAGTTGGAACTTGTCAATTTATTGCAATCCGGAGGATTTAATTTGCGTAAATGGACCACCAATTGTTGGCCTCTTCTTCTCAGTCTTCCAGAAGATCAACGGGAGCTTTCACCAAAGGATTTCGAGGAACACAATTCGGTAAAATTACTTGGCTTACAGTGGTCACCGGCAAGTGATTCATTCTCCTACAAGGTGGTTTTTGGTGAGAATATTTCCTTTACAAAGCGGCGCATCTTGTCAGAAGCTTCGAAAATATTCGATCCGTTAGGGTTCTTAACACCGCTTGTTATCTCAATAAAAATATTGTTTCAAGAACTCTGGAGGAGGAAATATGCATGGGACGATCAAATTTCATTAGATCTCGCTAGGAAATGGCGTTCAATTCGCGACGAATTACCTGAGTTGGAGAATATACATATTCCTCGAGTTATGTGGACTTCAAGAAACTGTTTGAAATTCCATGGATTTTGTGATGCGTCACTAGACGCATACGCGGCTGTAGTCTACTGCACAAGTTTGGATTCAGACGGTAATATCAAGACTTTCATCGTAGCTGCAAAAAGCAAAGTAGCGCCCATCAAAGTGGTTTCTCTTCCTAGACTTGAGCTCTGTGGAGCTCTGTTGCTTGCAAGATTGATAAGAAAACTAAAAACTTCTTTGCAGTCCAAAGAAATACAAGTTTTCGCCTGGACCGATTCCGCAATCGTCTTACATTGGCTTTCCGACGTTCCGAAAAGGTGGTCAGTTTTTATCGCTAATCGCACATCAGAAATACTAGCAACTATACCAAGGGAATCTTGGCATCATGTGCGATCCCACGATAATCCAGCTGACTGCGCATCTCGTGGCATTCTACCTACTCATTTGATTAATAATGAGTTATGGTGGTCCGGGCCTTCGTGGATTAAACTCGAACAAAGTCAATGGCCTTACAGCGAGCATTCAATTAAGGACATTTTACGTGAACATCTCGAAGAACGAAAAAACCAAATTGCACCTGTTCAATCACTTGTTACAGAAGTAGATCCCACAAACATTTTTGAGCGTCTTATAATAAATTCATCTCGCTTTTTAACATCTGTTCGTGTGCTCGCCTATATCCTACGTTTTATCTCGAACTCGCGCGCGAGTGCATTTTCTACCTCATCTCGAAATAAGCTTCCTTTATCGGTAAGTGAACTCACCACCGCAAAACACCTTATCATCAAGTGGCACCAATCTGTATGTTTTTCCACGGAAATAAAAAAGATAGAAGATGGGAAAATGCTCAAAAAAGGAAACAAATTGTTGCCCCTCAATCCCTTTTTGGATGCAGACCGAATCCTTCGCGTCGGTGGTCGCATTCAAGAATCCGACTTAAGTTTCGCTACTAAACACCCCATCCTAATTGCTAAGAACACTCGGCTCGCAAAACTGATCGTTAGTGACATACACAAGCGGTATCTTCATGTTGGTGTTTCGCAAATGTTCGCCATATTAAGACAGGAATACTATATAATAGGCTGTCGCAATCTATTGCGCAAGGTAGTGCACAATTGTGTTGAGTGTTTTCGTCATCGCAAACTCGCATCAGTGCAACTTATGGGAAACTTACCCGCAGAACGTGTTCGGTTTTCGCGACCATTCAGTATCGTAGGCGTTGATTATGCTGGTCCCATAACTCTACGCTTGGCTAGAGGACGCAACCCGAAATTCGTAAAAGCCTACATCGCGGTATTTGTTTGCTTTACTACAAAGGCAATTCACCTTGAGTTAGTAGGCGACCTCTCTTCCGCAGCTTTTATTGCGGCGCTTGATCGGTTTTCGTCACGCAGAGGTAAACCTTCAGAAATTTGGAGTGATAATGCCACAAATTTCCACGGTAGTAAGCGGCATTTGAACGAACTGTTTCAACATCTCATAAGTGAGCAGCACAACGAGATTGTCATCGATCATTTGTCGAAGGATCAAATAAAGTGGAAATTCATCCCGCCCTCTGCACCTCACTTCGGCGGGTTATGGGAGGCTGGGGTGAAATCGGTAAAATTCCATCTCAAACGCGTCATTAAGGATCATCGACTAACATACGAAGAGATGTACACCTTGTTAGTGCAAATTGAAGCCCTGCTGAACTCTCGACCTATGTGGCCTACTTCCGACATGGATCCAATAGCTCTAAGTCCAGCTCATTTTCTGATTGGTGAACCCTTAACATCTGTTCCTCGTCCCGACATGTGTGTTCAAAATGTTTGTCCTTACTCAAACTGGTCTCTTTTGCAGAATTTGAAACAAGGTTTCTGGAAGCGATGGCATGCAGAATATCTTACTTCTCTTCAGCAGCGCTGTAAATGGCAAACCTCCAAGAAAGACATTGATGTAGGTGACGTCATCCTATTAAAAGAGCCCAATTTGCCACCATCTAAATGGATACTGGGACGTGTCAAAATGGTTCACCCCGGACGAGACAGTCACACTCGAGTTGCAACTATAACCACACAGTCTGGTGATTACATCCGACCTGTCGCAAAACTCATCTTATTACCTTTCTCTGAAAGACCTGAGTCTTTCACGGGGGGGTGAATGTTCAGTACTTATATGTAAAAAGAATATATTTTGTTCATTTGGTCGCATAACGACAAACAATGCAGATTTACACTATATTATGCTCTATCTCTATGTTCTAAGTTGACTCTTTGTAATTCTCTCTTGTTACTCTCTCATTAACTCTTTTGGTAGTACACTTTGATCATGTCAACTTGTAATGAAATTTATGTGATAAGTCGTTCTCTTCTTGTTCGAGCATTCATTGTGAGCAGACGTCTGGTAACTCTCTTAATCTAATCAATATTCTATGTTAATTAATGTACAGTGAATTAAGTTTATTTTCTTTGTGATTCTCTTAGCATTCGAATAAATTGTTCAAACACTTTAAAGCGTTTTTTGCCCTTATTAAACATAAACAACGGCCCTGCCTCTTTCGAGTCGCTGACAATGCTTAGCCAGTATTGCCTGTCTAGGAAAAGGTTCTCAAACTTGTCCGTTCGTAGTCGGCATAAAACTATAAGTTCCATCCACTCGTGCGAGGAATATAGCACGCACAACGCAAGTGGTTGCTGAGAAGTTAGGTCGTTTCCCTCTAAGGGCTGTAGCGCCTTCCATTTTATTATTAATATAAGTCACTTGATGTTCGTTGCCTTGCCTTGAAATTGAAGATCTCGGTGAGCTCGGTATTGAACTGGACTAAATTCTCCATCGGCAGTCTGAAGAGTTTGGTAAGAGTAGGAATATACCAAAACTAGACACGGGCTTATATAGCTCGTCTCCACACGCGGCTTAACACAACTCCTTCTGTTCTCTCTTCAGTTGAGTGCTGATTGATCAACACACAACATTGATGTCTCGTACAGACCGTGATAATGTGCAGCTATAACTTCTTCATAATCCCCGTACTCAGGACGAGATCAAGCCCAGAACAATGAACCCTGTCCTGCTCTATGACTCTATGACTCTATGACTCTATGACTCTATGACTCTATGACTCTATGACTCTATGACTCTAGATGGTATTGAAAGCGGTCAGGCGGCCAAAAAAGGGCTGAAAACACCACTGAGAACATGTTAAAACTCTGACGCATATCTCTAAGGAAGATGGCGAACAGATGCAACCTTACCCTGTGCTGGGACCAAGGGTACAATGTCTGGAAATTGATACAACGAACAGATGCAACCTTACCCTTGGCTGGATATCTGGGGAAAAAAATGAGTACAGAGTCTACCACCGGCGCAAATTCAGGAGAAGCCTCATTCCTCAATGAAAGCTAGTAAAACAAAGCTAACTACAAACTTGGTAGAAAAGACTGGGACTTGTCTTCTGCAGAAGCTAACTATATGCAGAAGAAGAGGCAAATGTACATCAACCTCATCTACAGCTGCCCTTCACTCACCTCGATCAGGAAGGGCACATTATGCTGCCACTTTTTCGAAAACCTAAACAAAGCATATCGCAGATACGTGGAATTTAGCACTTGTAGTTTATCAAAGGCGATGTGACCTAATTCAAACCCATCAAAAACTTAAACTCTCCTAGAACTTGGTAGGAAGTTCATAAATAAAGTATTTGTACTTACTGGTTATTGGTTACTAAGCCAGAAGACTGGAAGCGCCCTACAATTACTGCTGTAGAAGCTGCAATTGTGAGGAAGAGAAGGTAACAGTGCTACAATACTTCATAACATGCCCGGGCTTGCAGTCGTAAGAAGACTGTACGTGGCCTGCTATTTCCTCGACAGCCATAACACAATGGACTTCCGTAAGTTTCTAAAAAACAGGAAGTGGTTATAAGTATCACTGTATACACATATATACACAGCAACAGAGGTAAAGTACGAAGGAAGCCTTAGTAGGCCAACGAAGAACATCGTTAGAAGTCAATGTAAGTGGCAGCAAAATGGATCTTTAAGTTCTAAGGCAGTTTCCTCTGGGAACTTGGTAGTCATAGCTACCCACTTACCTACTTTCTTCCTTAAACTCTGCTTCAGCCCCTCTAATAAGCTGAAGAGAAACTAACATTGAATCATGACTGACACCCATGTGAACTATAAGATCTTACAAAAGAGGAGATTCATCCACCCATTTTTATTATCTTTGAATGACGTCTTCTCACGACATACATTGGAGGCAACAACTGAAATATTTTTCACAAAAAGAGCGCAGTTTAAACTTTTGTACGGTCACAGAATCGAATGCGAATGGCGTGTGACGTGTACGTGAAAACAATTACAAATTGTAACGTTGTAGACATGATCACGAACACTTAAATTAAAAATTTGCTTAAATAGTATGGATCATTTTGCGTGATTGCCAGATTTTGGGGCTTTTATCCAAACAATACATGTACCTGATGACAAAGGAAGAACTAGTACCAAGGGTAGGTTATATGGGTAGGTTATATGGGTGGCGCTACAGCCCGTAGAGAGCCAGGGCCTAGCTTCTCAGCAACCACTAGTGTTGTGCGTGCTATTGTTTTCTCACGAGTGGAAGGGACCTACAGTTTGATGCCGACTCCGAACGGCCAAGTTTGAGAAGCTTTTTCTAGACAGAAAAATACTCTTTGAGCATTGTCAGTGACTCGAAAGAGGTGGGGTCGTGAAAATTATATTTGTCGCTCAGAGCTGGAATCGAACCTACGACGTCGAGGTTGGGGTCGACGCACATACCCACAACGCCACGGGCCACCACCAAGGGTAGGCTAAAGAAGCATTTTAAGATGCACTTGGGCCAAAGTAGGCCCACTGCACTGCCCCGTAGGTCAAATAAAAAGATTTTCGGGTTGGTGTTAGGTGTGGCGTGATTAGTTTTACTGTCGTCCTGCTCAGGTTTTTGAAAGAGTAGCAGCCAGTAGAGCCCTTCCCGATCGAGTTAAGTGCAGGGCAGCTGCAGCTGAGCTTGGTGTACATTTTCCTCCTCTTCTGCTTCTAAGCAGCTTCTGCTGAAGTCATTTGAAAATAGTCCCAATCTTTTTTCAGGAAGACCTAAAAGCCAGTATTCGATGATTACACCCACTGCAGTACTAATTTGGTATCTTTTGTATTAGACTGTGAGATCTTTTAGGGTCAAAGTTGGGCCAGATCTGCCTGGGAATTTGCTCATAGTACCTTTTTTCCATCTGGCATTTGTTTTTTGTTTGTGTAGAAGGTTGAGCTGTAACTTGAAGGCAGTTATGGGGGTGCCAACATATGTCGCAAGAGATTTCATCGACTGACAGTTTTGTGGCTATTTTAGCGTGTTTTCGGCTTCGCAGTTTCCCTTCCCCTTCCTGGAACTTAGCAAAGGCGAATATCTCGCTATGAGAGCTTAAGATGAATGCTGGGAATGTTATAGCTGCCTGGCTAACCGTAAGGGTGGATATCGCGCTCCACCTCAACCAGGACAGGGCTTCGCTACTTGCCATATCTTTTGCCTGAAAGAGACTGCAGTGGCTAGGTAGACGGAGGGACTTGCTTGTTTTAAGACCAGTGTGTAACACAGGACCGCTTTGACTGCGCCAACTATCGAGAGTTAGTCTTTACATCGGTATACGATTTTTTCTGCAGTTTTGTGTACCCGCCTCGAGCTGTTCGTCAACAAGCTAATAGGTCTGTATCAGTGTGGCTTCAGGTCAAACAAGTCCAAATATACCAGATTTTTACAACACGGCAGATCCTGCTAAAGACCCAAGAAGTGCAAATCGACACTCACCATATGTTCGTCGATTTAAGGCTGCTTATGACAGCGTGCATACAGACGAGCTAAACCGCGCCAAATCTAATTTGACATTCCTGCTAAACTCATCAGGCTTTGCAGGATGACGATGAAGAACTCTCGCTGTTCCATCAAGGTCGGTAACCAACTCACCGATACCTTCAATGGCAAAAAAAGTTTTAGACAGGGCTAAACTCTGTCATGTGACTGCTTCAACATCGTCCTGGAGAGGATCGTGCAAAACTCACACGCCAACACTAGAGGCACGATTTTCCAGAACTCCGCACAATTGTTAGCAATAGCCGTGACATGAACTCAGCGAGTCGTCAAAGGCGCGCTTGCTACGGTAGCGGCTAAAAAGGATCGGGCGGTGAATGAGGGCAACACGAAGTATGCTGTCCTCAAGAGAGGGAGGAGATTCAACCACGAACTGTGCAGGCTGTAAAGCGACAAGAGCATAGCCAGGCGTCTACGGTTTTAACGCCTACGTTGGCTGGGCCATGCTGAGCATATGCACAACTCATCTCCGTCCCGAAGAAACTTCGAATCCGAACCTGTGGGGCAAGTCAATAGAGGACGGCCGCGTTTAAGAAGAAGTGTGGAGAAGGACTTCAAGCTACTTGAAGTGCGAAATTTTGAACAGCTGACCAGAGAGTGCCTGTTGGAGAGGCTTGTTGGTTGAGACTCATGTCCACTCCAGACTGTAGCGCCATACAAAGAAGAAGCAGAAGAAGATGTTCAGTGAATGTGCCACTTTCTACACCGTCTTCCATCTTAGATCCGTCTGTGTGTAGGTTAAGAAATATTTTCGGCACATCACAGTCTATTTTAAGAAAGCATACTTTCGAAGTTCCTCTCTGAGAAGTATATAGGTCAAGGTAAGTTGTAGTCAAGATTAAAGTGGGTTAGATTTTGTTCTCTTAGAATTTTAGCAATTCCAAAAGTGCGGTCATGCCATTGAGAGCAAAAATTTAGTCAAATTGCACACTTGGCTGCTACTTTCTACACACATGTTTACAGGAGTAAGGTTGAGTAGGGTTTCAAGTGCATCGTAAGGAGTGGTTCTCAAGACTCCTCTAATACAAATGCAGGCTGGACTTTGTACTTTCTACATGACGTTAAGGTCTGATCCGAGTATGAGCCACTATACCTCTAAGCCATATAAGAGAATTGGTCTAACCACTGCAGTGAAGAGTCAGTGTGTCATGTGTGGTTGTAGACAACATTTGTTTCCGATAGATTTTTTGACCATGATGTCTTTCTCTGCTTTTCCCGCTGTTTTTGAACCTCCAATTCAGTCTACTATCCAGTACGAGGCCTAGCTAGAGCCAAACGGGTAGAAGATAAATGAGCTTCAGCGAAAACATAAGACTGCATAACAAACTCATAAGCCGAACTGCGGCGGTACTTTCAGCAACGAAATTGTGAAGCGCTAAAATTATTAAAAAAAAGCATGACAACAGATCAGTGATCAGTGGTCAGTCTATGATGTTACGTATACGCCACCATGTCCTCGTGATCTTCCACTTAATTTTTTTTTTAGAATATAGTCTATCGTCTATCATATATCGTGAGTTACATGTACGGATGTACGGCTATGTCATTGGAAGCCCAATAGGAGTATCCTCTTTTGCTGGTATAATATAAAGAACCCCGCACGCATTATGTCCAAATTGGCATCAATTTTACCCACATCCGCCCCGGTTTGTAAGACTACTGTGCACACATTTCCCTTTGCACGTAATTCTGAATTTCTCGAGGAGACGGGGTTAATAAGGTCTCCTCCATCCTTTCTGTGAACACTCGAGAGACCGAAATGCACTCCTCACAGGGGAGATTATAAACTTACTGTTTTTTTTTTGTAAACGTCATCCCAACAATGCTGCAAACAGGCAAGCAGTCAAAACGCGTTTCCAACTTACTCCGGCATTCAGTGCGCACAGCTACCGTCATTTTTCGCATCCTTTTGCATTTCATAGAAACGTGAAGTTGGCTAAGCCCTTCTAGCTAATTTCGTGTTAAGTCAGTGCATGCTCGGTGTGAGCTGCACTTGCCTAATCCCCGGCGCTGTAAAGGGAATTTCTTTTTCACAAACTGTGTACACGTAGTGCAGGCGCTTTTAAAAGATTCAAGCATATCACTCATTCGCCGTGGAATACCTCATGTGTGCACAATGCATGATGCAGGGTTTGTGCACGGGGGTGGCACTTAAAGGGTTCAGTTTGTATTTACAAACACTGAGCGTATCTGTTTGGGTAATTTTCTCCATCCCGTGCCAACACCGGAGATCTGGCTAATTAGTTTAGTCTGTCTCGCAGACAGCCAACCGATCGTCTTTCACACCTTGCACATCCTTAATGAACCGGGCTGAGTACGAGAGTGCGAGAGTGTATTCGGGTGAAGGCGTTTCGCTTCCGTGAAACGGAGCAAACAAAAAGCGAGAGATAAATCCAATTTGGCGCTGCGGCGAGGAGGCATCCTGCAGCTACATCTGGCGGCATTAAACATTTTATGTGATTGACATATTCAAAACAAACTTCATTCAGGATGGCTTATGCAGTGGCGTCGGCGGCGGCGGCGGCGCTGGGGCGTGGAACACTGCGGCGGGCTGTAGTTCTGACAGGATTTCCGTTTTCCACTTCGAACCCTCCCGTCTTTCGGTGCGTTGTTGTTCACCGCGCCGCCTCGTGTTGTTGTTGATTTTCAATGCATAGTCTGGCGTAGAAGGCAAATTGAATTATCCTGAAATTCGATTTGGTTTAAGGATTTTCCTGCCATCCTTGCCGCAGACTATTCTGAGCCCCGCTCTGACACTGCCCTTCAACTTTTTTTCTTTTTGTTGAATTCATTTTTTGGCGCCCTAACGATAGAGGGGGTGGGGTGGGGTTGTATTGAGGGCAAATTAAATTAAACTTCAGCCCTCCGGACGGCCGATACTCAAACGCACACCCATACACAGTCGGCACAAAAACGGAAAAACGTTAATCAATTTTATGGATACAACGTGACGTATTGTTGAAATAAAAAAAAGAAACCCCCTTCAGCCAAATAAAACAGAAACTATGTTTGAAAGGCTGCGATAAATGACAACAGCCCTGAGGGTCACCTAAGGGTTATTATTATTGGTTATAGAAGTTGTTTCATTTACGACTTTTTGAGTTGTTACAGCGAAGCTGTTCTGCTTTTGTTTTGCTTTTATTATTATTGTTGCTACAGTTTCTTTCTATTTTTATTCTGTTTTTCCCTTTTTCCGTGCAGTCATTTTCATGTTTCGTTTTCAGGTCACGGAATTGATTGTGCAAATTTAGAACTCAAGGACTTTCGGGGAGCATTGCTTTCCAATAAATTTACTCGTGAAAATATGGTGAAGAGACGTTGTTTTGAAGTCGCTAGAACTTAAGTTTCAAGGATGAAGCATGGAAACATGGTGTGGTTGTCATTGTGAGTGGGTAGTGCAGACTTGTGTAGTGAATTTCACTTAGACCAGCGTCATGTGTACACTGTGTCCTTGTTTGGAAATTGGTTTGTTATAGTGACCTACTTTTGTTGTTAAATCGAAAGAAGAATAGCAGGATCGTCAGTTGAACACCGCTCAAGTCCTTCTAATGTTTCTGAAACTACTCTCATTTCCTTGTTAGGGCTTCCCATTCGCGGAGCAGATGTTGGACAGACTCTATTGCTTTTACATCTCTATTGCTCATGAAAAGTACATTGAGCCGTAAGTTCACTCGCGATGAATACGTGCATTCTGCACAAGTAAGGACAGTTGCTAGTGCTCCCACTTCCTTTCGTCTAAAGCTGTTCAGTTGTGTTGAAGACTCAGATGCAAGTGATGTGATCTCAAAATGACTTTATACAAAAGCAAAGCTGCGAATCTGTTCAAATAAAAGTGACAATTGACCTGCGCACAGCTGTGAACATAGATGGCGCTTCCTTGTCCTCTAAGGCCCTTGACACTATTGACCCTATGTGTGTATGCCGATGATGAGGTACATAAACATTGTTTGAGGTTTGAGTAAACTGAACTTGAGCTTTCAAAAAACACTTGCAATGAAGTGCCATAATGGGGAAATTGGTCGCAATAGTAGTCTACCTCTATCAAGGCAGGAAACCCACTTGATTGCGCCAACTATCGATCAGTCGCCTCAACAGCGTTTTGTGTTTCCCCCCTGAAGCCGATGGACTTCATATACCTTGGCTCCAAAGTCAAGAGAAAGAACAGCATCAGTACCGAGATTAAACGCAGAATAGCTCTTGCCAACCGCTGTTTCTTTGGGCTCCATAGGAAATTGAGTAGATAGGAGATCCCCCTTTTGAAGGACCGAGCTCACATTATATAAGACCCTGTGCGTCCCAGTCCTGCTATATTGCGAGGAGGCTTGGACTGTCTTAAGAGCGGATGAAGAGGCCCTTGGTCTTTTCGAGAGAAAAGTTCTGCTTCATTGTTGTTCCTGTTTGTCTTGACGGATTCTGAAGAAGAAGACTCAACCATGAACTGTAAAGGCTGTACAGCGACATGAGTCTAGCCCGCCGTCTACGGACTTAACGCCTAATATGGCTAAGCCATGTAGAGCGCATGGGCAACTCTGCTCCCGCCCGAAGAGTCTTCGACTCCGAACCAGTGGGACAACGCAATAGAGGACGACCACGGAGTTGATCCCGCGCACAAGTTGAGAAGGACCTCAACTAACTTTGCGTGCGACACTGGTGACAGCTAGTCAGAGATCACGACAGCTGGAGAGGCTTGTTGGCTGAGGCCCGGGTTCACCCCGGACTGTACATTTTTTTGGGCTTATTCCGTCCGCCGTAGGGTGAGGATGTGGTCGATTATGGACTTCAATGGCCTGAACCTCACCGATAATTACATTATCATTTAGTCATTCATAAGCGAAGCCACTTTTGAATATTTATTTAAGTCAAGCAGTCTAAAACCCTCACCCCTAAAGCACACATTCATCCCACACTCATTAATCCTTAATACTTACACTCTGAGCTCAACTAGTATACTTGGCCTGCAGTAAACAAGCCATCAACATTTGGTCCTGATGTAAGGTGATTACAGTTCCAACTCAAACGTTAATTCTTTCGAAAGCACTCTTGAAGGAAAATCCCATCACCATCCGATAGCATCTTTACCTATTGACGATGACGTGAAAAAAAGCCCGTGTAATCATACTTGACAGCAGAAAGAATCCACCTCTGCCACCCACTTGCTCGCGCCTAGCATCCACGTCATCAGCAACTCCTCACAATTCAAGGAGTTCTTGCATTTCTGCTTGAATCTTCCGGGTCATTCGGTTTAAGTAAATATCAAGTAAACCATCACAGAATCAGGTCAACCTTAATTATAATATATTTCCCAACTTAAGTGGGCTGTCCGTCCTGTGCGCACAAACCGCCCAAAAAAACGAAGAAAAAAAACCTCAAAAAAGGCATAAATTCATTTCATTTCTATGCTGAGCGATGAAACTCTGCGGGTTTAATTAAAATATATTGCATTCAAACGGACTACGATTCGGGCGCATTCTGGATGCTTTTCCTTCAGTACATTTTTATTTGGGACGTACTACGAAGTATGGGTCAAGTTTTAACCGAAAGCGTAATAAATTTGCCGAGATGTAATTACATGAAGCAGACTTGCAAATGCAGGGTGATCAAATAAAAATGTGCAGACACTGGCCACGGGTACAGAGCAGAGCTGGGCTCTTTGTGTGCTGGCCAGTGTGCGCCAGAAGTAGCGTCGTCGTTATGGGAAAACATAAACTCAATCGGTCAGCGACCGTTTTAATGTGAACTGAATTCTGAGCAGTGTTTTTTACTTTGTTTCCTCCGCCGTCCTCTTCCGGAAATATCATCGGTTTTTCTGCATTCTTTCGGCGGAGAATTGGAATGAGTCTTTCGCCCAAAGTGAGTCAGCTCAGCACTGGCAATTGTTAAATTAGGTTTCCTTCATTTTCTGGATGGTCTTATGGAGTCTGTTTATTAAGTGCTGTTATGAGACATTCGGAGCTCTGTTTCGCTTAAATGTTTTTGGTTTCTTAACGAAGTGTGTTCGGTTGGTACATGGTGACGAACAAAGAATATAAGCAAAACCGCACCGGTGTGAGATATAAAATCAATCCTCAAATTACTATATGTGGAGAAGCACATCATTTAAGTAGCAACCTCGGCTTCGCTGGCAATGGTCGGTGCAATTTCTGATGAATCGGAGCAAATGAGCGGCATTATTCTGCTCGTATCGTCTTGAGTGTTGCCCTTATGCTGGTCCATAGTGATTGGGTTGTTAAAGTCAGTGATTTGAACAAGAGTCACACAAAGGGGAGATTAGGGCCGTTTTGTTGTTAAGCACTTCTAGTCTGCTGTTCGAAAGTCGTTAAAACTGACTCACTCAACTTTGTTCACCGGCTTGTGAAGGTAGTAAGCTTCAAGATTACTTGATATTCGAGAGGAGAGAGCTTTGAAATTAGTAGCAAAACGATTTCCTCGAACAGCTGATCAAAATACAGAGACCGCCCTGCTTAACATGTTTCCTAAAATGTTGTCTCAAAACAAGAGGTCCTTCCCCATTGGGTGTACCTACAAAGTGCACATCCTTAATTACGTTGCCAACAGATCGGATTCGAAGACTCTTCAGGTTGTACAGCGAGGCTGGGATGATCAGTTTAGATCCATAGAAACAGAAGAGTTATTTTAGGTTTGATCTCAGCCGGGGTAGACGAAGTCCTTAACAACCTGGAAATAATAGCTGCCCACTGTGGCTCTAGGTTCAATACGTCGATGTTGTGTATCCTTTTTTGAGAACAGCATATACTTGGTGGTGGCCCTTGGCGTTGTAGGCATGTGTTTCCACCCCAAACTTGATCTCGTAGGTTCGATCCCTGGTCTGTGCGACAAAAATAATGTTCACGGCCCCACCTCTTTCGAATCACTTTCAATTCTGTATTCTGTAGTACTTCTGTCTAGAAAAATATTTTCAAACTTGGTTATCGGCATACAACCTTGGGTCCCTTTCACTTGTGACAGAACAATAGCACGCACAGAACGAGTGGTTACTGAGAAGTTAGCCCCTGGCCATCTATGGACTGTAGCGCTGGCCATGTATACTATGGGCGGCGTATATTGCATACCACGTCCAAGCAGCGGCACAAAATATAAGATAGGCAGACTACTAACCACCAACCCCACCCCCGAAGAAGAGCTTCCTTTAAAGGTTTCCGGAAAAATGGGAAGCAATGCCAGGAATAATCGGAACTGTTGAAGGGGAGGTCACTCTATACACTCTCGGCTCAAAGACGAGAGCGGGTATAAGAACAGCGGTTGTCAGTGGGCACAAAAAGATCCCTTGCACCAAGTGATGACTGCAGCGTGTTTCAAGCCTTAGTGGTTATAAATACACGAGTAGGCCTGTCATTGAGAGACCATAGCGTAACTCACTCATCCGATAACTAAGCGGTAATAAGGAGAGCAGTATGATACATGGCAGCATGATACGCTGTACAGACGGAGCATTAGTGCGAAATCCTTGGTCAACTTGGTGACCGGTGCGTAATAGAATCCTATGAAACGAATTACCGGGCCGCCTAATGAAAAACAAAGCCAAGCTGGGATAACCTCTAGAAACCCCGCAAGAACGCCTTGCTCCATAAGGAAAACCCTAGAAGCCACAGCCCACAGCCCACAGTGATATCACTGTAACAATTCAGATGCCATATGGAAGACTAGATTTCCACATCCGTATGTACGACACAAGAAAAGACCGCTCTGCTACTGTGTGTAAAACTAGGGAATATTGGACAAACTACGTGATGATTAGCTTCAAAATAAACATGACGGTGACAGTCATCACATTGCAAGTGAAATCTAGACAAGTGTACACCCAACAGTCTCTTCACCAGTTTTATTTTCATATCAGGGGTGGAGCCCATATTGAAGATTTCTCATACACTTCTGAAATGAGTCACAACAAGTAGTAGAAGCATTTATTTATAAGCCAATATATTAAATAACAGGTAGACGTGGTGATCTATTTAGATATTTAGTGACTGCTATCACTAAATTGATAGGAGTCGTATAGTCCGTTTCTTGATGTTTTTGACGTCTACTCATTTAGCAGAAGGAACGCGTTGATTAATTTTTGTTCGATAGCCATAGATGGGTGGTTCACTGTAGTTGTCTCTCTAATAAGTATTGTAGGGGTCATAGCGGTGTTTTTCGTAAAATTCTTCCTGGGATACATCGGAAGGTCCCTGTTACAGGGGAGCCCGGTGCATACTCGAAGTATCTTCCTCTCGAGGATAAAAAGTTTTTCAATGCTAGTGTTGGACATGGTAGCTATGCCATATATGGAACCCATACGTTATGATGAATACGGAAAGAGCATTTAATCGTCTCCTTATGCCGCCACAGTCCGGGTGAACCTGGGCCTCTGCCAACAAGCCTCTCCAGCTGGCACGTTCTTTAGCCAGCTGCCTCCAATTTCGCACTCCAAGTTGGTTGAGGTCTTTTTCCACTTGAGTGCGCCATCGGGTTCGTGGTCGTCCTCTATTGCGTTGTCCCACTGGCTCGGAGTCGAAGACTCTTCGGGCTGGAGCAGTGTTGTCCATGCGCTCTACATGGCCTAGCCATCTTAGGCGTTGAATCCGTAGACGCCTGACTAGACTCATGTCGCTGTACAGCCCGTACAGTTCGTGGTTGAATCTTCTTCTCCAAGAACCTTCAACGCAAACAGGACCAAAGACTGAACGCAGTACTTTTCTCTCGAAAAGAGCAACTGCGTCTTCATCCGCTCTTGAGATAGTCCATGCTTCCGCGCCATAGAGCAGGACAGTGATGATCAAGGTCTTATATAATGTGAGCTTGGTCTTTCGTGAGAGGGCTCTGATCTCGGTACTGTCGTTGTTTGTACTACTAACGAAATTCTACACGAATTCAATTAGCACAACAAATACATCCTTGTGGAAAAACCATGCTTCCCTCACAGTTTTCATTCAAGAGTTCCCAATTCTGTACAGATGAAAAATAATTAAAAATCCGTTGATGCTAGCCGCATTTTCATGTCAGTGTGAATTTCAATTTTCACATTTATTTCATATCCTGTTGTCAGTAAATTAAGTGCTTGTTACGCTGATGTGAACTTCCTGTGCACGCTGACTTATTACAAGCAATTAAATAATCAAGTACTCTGCGGCTGGTATCACATGTAATAAATGTTTAGTGCTAAAAAAACCAAAACAACAAAGAACAATAAAACTGCATGGGAATTGTGGGGGGAAAGTGATTGTTTTATGGACCATCCATGGTTGGAAGCGGGCGCATTAAGCGATGATTATACTCGCAACTGCATGTGAAAATTATTCACTTGAAATTATTTCCGCTAGATATATGAGATAATTTTGTAAACATTTTTCAATCTTAAATATTATGTGAATTAAATTATATTTTAAAGTCATCATCAGGTGGTGTTAACTGCTTGGGCAATGATTTTCAATGGATTTATCAGTTTTTAATGAAGTACGCACTCAGGTTTGTTAGCTATGTTGCCACCAAACGTCGTCTTAGAGAGGAGCTTTGGCTGGAAAGTGATAATAGTTAACACGAGCAGGAGCTGTTGCTTAGCATACGCGGCTGTCTTCGGTGGCATTCTAGAATTAAATAACTCTGCACCTTTAAAATTTAATCCAACCACAGGACTGCTACAAAATTTGGTAAAAAAGTGCCCTGGTGTCTTGCTAATGTTCTGCATTCAGCCCTCCGTGTCCTCTTGTGACAATGTCACACCGGATGTGACCAAAAACATTTTTTGTCATGAACACACAATTGTGTGGTACAATGCGACAGGGATGTATGCTATTTTAGTTAGCTTTGGTGCTTAAGTGGAAAAATGGAATGACATCCATTGTATGAGAAACGATGGACATTCAAATCATCGTACGCTTTTGACATAATTATCATCACGTCAAATTGAACTTTCTCTTGTTTAGCGTTGTAACAGGTTTTCGGGTAATTGAATCATTGATTCGACCATGGACATGTCCACACATTTGAGCGTATTAAAGGCCAATATACAAAAAAGCACTATAGAGAGCATGCCCCAAATTGGATATAATTAAAAGTGGAAAAACTTCCGCCTATTCACCCAAAGTCATTTCATTGTGTCCGGCTTATAATGTTGTTAAGCTGCTGTGAACACTGCCTGTAGCATATTGGTTTGGAACATAAATGTATTTGGTAAGTGATAGGTAGGCTCATACTTAGAGCAACATCCTGTTCGAACTTGCATATCATAATTGAGTGTCGGTGTCAGAATTCTATCGTTGCACTCACTTCTCCCTTGCTGGGAACGAAGTGATTCTTGGGAATATATAAAGCGCGATTTTATAGATGATCGTACACCATTAAGTTTTTCTTTCTCTTAACTTTTCTTATATTCTAGACAAAAATACTTAAAACTAGCCTAACTATATTAACAATAGTTCTTACATCTAACCCACTGACCCTACCCGTGGACCCTAAGTTGATACGATCTCAATTTAATTGATCTCAATTAAATTTTGAGTTTTGATTATACAAGAAAAAGTGTTATTAAAACCTGGCTTAATGAATCTATCTTAAACTACATTAACCTAACATTAAAAACTTAGGATACTATCTAAACTATGATCGTGCTGTACGGACGCGTGCACAATTTATACGCCGTGGTGAACCTTTTTTTTGAAATTTGTTTGTATTAATTTTTTTCTTGTTCCCCTTACTGACTAACACAAAAACTATTTTAGCTGACCACAACGACCAACTGCCGTGTCAATTTGAATGACCATCGTTAGTGGGGTCTGAGTTTGTTAACCACCAGTAAGGTTGCCGTTCTTTTGCAGACTCCCACCTGTCTCGAGCAAAGATCGCCCTACTCCTAGTGACTGCGAGCAACATCGCGTTCGTATTGGAGTCGACTGTCCATTGTTCGGCGTACGACGTAAATGATTACAGGCCACCCGTGTGGATCCAGTATTAGCCCAATTGTGTCGAGATAGAGGAACGCCTCGGGGCTA
The DNA here is from genome assembly GCA_916610145.1 of Eristalis arbustorum. Classification (NCBI taxonomy): domain Eukaryota; kingdom Metazoa; phylum Arthropoda; class Insecta; order Diptera; family Syrphidae; genus Eristalis; species Eristalis arbustorum. The sequence goes on from OU744317.1 coordinate 12,547,807, forward strand.
ATATAGCCTGTAGGGCGCACTCTCGTGGTACATAACGTTGGGGTAGTAAGCCCCAAACATCAGACTGTTGATAGAAGTCATAGTTCCTAAAATACGTCTGCTGGTCAGCTTAATAATGTAACTATCTATCCTGTTAGAGCTTGCTTCGTTGTACAGGACCTCGTTAGGATATAACGTCTTGTACTCAGCCTCGGGGTACACCATTAAATCCCGATACACGCATGCCTTATCATAACGCGCGTTCCCGCAGCTGCACACCATCTATGTTTGTTTAAGTCAAACTACTAATTATCCCTGCCTTACTCTGGGAGACAGCCGGAGCTCTTAGTCCGACGGGTGACCGGCGCAGCACTCTCGGTCTTTTTGAGAAAAAATTGTGCGTGCGATCTTTGGTCTTGCGTTAATGGCGTCTGGAGGAGAATATCTAACCACTGTACTGTCTCTAGCGACATGCGCCTAGTTAGTCTTCTGATTCAACGCTTAAGAAAGCTGGATCATGTAAAGTGTATGAACCCCATAACTAATATCCGAGGATTTCTGGAATCCGAAGCATTGGGACAACGAAGCAGAAGACGTAATCCATTGAGATGGCGCAAGTCGAGGAGTATCTCAAGCGCCTTGATGTGCGCAACTTTAAACAGTGGGCGAAAGATCGTGTTTGCTGTAGAGACTTGTTAGTTGAGGCCCAGGTCTATCACGGGATGTTGTGCCATTAAAAGAAGAAGAAGCGAACAGAAAATGTAAAACGAAATCATCACACAGTAAAAATTACCCTATAATCAAAAGTTTCCTCTTACATTCCGTGGCCACATTTAATTTGGGCCACTGTAATTTATATAATTCCCCTAAAAACATTCCAGCAATAGCTGGAGATGCAAGCCATAGCTTTGCCCAGCAATAGCAAACGCAAGTCATAGCTTTGCCCAGTTTATCCACATGTGAAGCCCCCAACTGCATTCACGTCGAACACCACTCACGACGTAATTATGTAATCATCATCATTCCGCAAATCCAATTCGAGGATTACGGACCATCTTGTTCGACCGCGAGAGCTACGACGTTCAAGCCCGTCACATTCCCCAAATCGACAACCAATTACTCAAGTGAGAATACAATTGCGAGCTACCGCTTGCACATGTTCACAGAATGCCAAAACCAACCCAGTAATGAGCGAAATTAGAAATCCTTCATCATAATTTCGTAATGCACACACAAATCTGTCATTTGTTCGCGTCCGTTTTTAGATTTTCATTCTGCGAGCAAATTAAGACACAAAATCGCGCGCCAAGAACTTTTCGCTAATCACCCCTTCGTGCAGATCTCGCCACCACCACCACTCGACTGTCAAAACGAGAACCAACTATAAAAGACAATTTTAATTAAGGGAATGACATTTATTAATTATATAAGCGAATAATCCCTCCGTGTCCAGTTGAGGGCGCAAAAAAAAAAAAATGAAAGAAAACCAAAAAACAAAAGAACGCAAGTGGATGGCGACACACAGCGAATACAGCGAACACAACGTCCAGCACCACGATAAGATTAAGAAGAAATTATAACAAAACAAGGAGAAAAAGAAACGCACAAGCACAAGAACACGGACAACAGGAATCCACTCACAGTAGTTGAACTCTCACAATGACCAGTGTAAAGCAGAGCGAGGATAACAGCTGAGTTGAACAAAGCATTTCTTTTTTTTTCCATTTCGATTCCTAAGCCCTTGTAACTGAGTCCCGTATCTGAGCGCTGCCCCCGACGCCCGTGTTAGGGTGAACTTTTTCGAACCGCCGGCTACTGTAATCCTTAACCCAAGCAGCAGGGCTCTAGCACCCATCTATTCATTTGTCGATTTCACCTTCTTCTTCTTCGCTCTCTCGGCCCCCTTGAGAGTGAGTTCCTTTTTTCTCGTTCTTTGGGCACGATATGGTTTAAGGAGATACCCGCCAGTCCTTCGGAGGGTATCCCACTTAAAACTGTCTTGGCGATTACGGGCGAACAAATGAAATTGCGGGGATTTCTTGCACTTGTGGTTAATGCAGTGTGCAACTGAGATAACTGTTTATGTTTGCCCAAATGGTCGGTCGGTGGCTTTAAACGTGATTGCTGCACAGATCCACTTCATTAAGGGCTGCATTGTGTTTTAAAGCCATCTCCGCTGGGTGACCTCTTCGCGCAATCTGCTCAATGTGCTCTACTTTCGGAGATGCAAGCACATGTGAACTCCTGTCGCTTCGACCACGTGAAGTAATGGAAGAAGTTTACTCAGCTGAGACAAAATGGATCGATTTCGAGCAGTGGCCCATACAGCCTGAATCAGATATGCAACCAGAAAATCGAGAAGGAGACGGTTAGTCATGTTGGCTATGAGTTAACATGTTTTTTTTTTCTGTATTTTCTTGGAACTTTATTGAGTGCCATCGGAACTGCTACCTTAAACGTTTTTGTACTACCTGGAGTCTACATAGAGCTGCTTCTGTCGTCTTCTTGTGTTCATTATCTGCTGCGTCTGATTTTATAGCTGTGGGATGCTGTGTTAGACCCTAGAGAAAGGAGACCCTCCCAACTGTGCCAATTACAGAGGGATAAGTCTCCTAAATATATCTTATAAGATCTCTTCTGCTATTCTGTGTAAACGCCTGAAACTCTACGTTAAACAGCCTGATTGGTCAATATCAGTGCAGGCCAGCGAAATCCACTATTGACCAAATATTCACATTACGGCAGATCTTGTCAAAGACCCAGGAGTTTCAAGTTGATACCCACCACCTATTCATCGACTTCAAGGCCGCGTATGACAGTATTTGCAGACACGATTTATACAGCGCCTTGTCTAGTTTTGGCATCCCTGCAAAACTCGTCCGTCTTTGCAGAATGACGATGGAGAATACTCCTGTTTGGTCAAGGTCGGTAAAGATTTCACCTAGGCCTTTGATGTCAGAAAAGGATTCCCGAGAAGATCGTGCGGAACTCAAAAGTGAACACCAGAGGCACGATATTCCACAAATCTGTGCAACTGCTCGCATATGCCAATGGCATCGACACCATCCGAAGAACAGAACGGGCTGTCAGTGGGGCGTTTGTGAGTATCGACAAGGAAGCGGCCAAGATGAGGCTTGTGGTTAATGAATGTAAGACAAGGTATATGCCGTTTAAGAAAAATGTCCACCAACACCGACGTCTTGCACAAAACGTCACTACAGACAGCTATAGCTTCGAAGTAGTAAGAGACTTTGTCTAAATAGGCTCCAAAGTTAATTCAAACAACGACACTACTGCAGAGATAAAACGGAGGATCACCCTTTCCGATCGCTGCATTTTCGCACTTGGAATGCCACTGAGGAACCATCTCTCGAAGAACCAAGATATCCCTATATAGCACTTTGATAGTCCCAGACCTGCTATTTGGCGCAGAACCATGGACACTAACTAACACGGACGAGGATGTTCTTGGTCCCTACGAGAGAAAAGCCCTTCGAACTATCACACCGGACTGTAGCGCCAGCCAAAGAAGAAGAAGGGATGCTATGTAGCCCTTGCCATTAGCATGCACCTACTTGCTTCCATAATCAGAATCTTGTGTGCTTAGTCTATGTTGCGTGGGCATGTAATTTCAATCCTGACCTCCCAAGGACGCCTACAGTAAAACATCACGTCTGTGCATTCTCTTTTCCGTGATTGGGCAGCAAGGTGAGTTGTCAATTTCCGCTTTTGAACAGAAAATTGCTGTCCCCTGTCTGCCTTGACATCTAAGATTCTATGATCGGAATGAGCTTGTGGGTCCACCAGCCTTTAGTGGACTCGGTACACAGCTAGAGATGTGCCAACCCGAAACTTTCTTTACTCGAGTTGACTCGGGTTTCACTTGAAAGGAACTGAGTTGCAACTCGAGTTGCCTAACTCGAATTATATAAAACAGGATTGGGTCGGTGCTCAAGCTCTGCGCAGTCAGAATTTATGACTGAAGAAATTTATCAGACAAAGCACCTTGCGTGCTTTTCTTTTAAAATAAAAATGTTTCATTATATTTCAATTTTATTTTACAATACTAATAAACTATTATTAAAATTATTTTTTCTTTATAAAATACTAAAACTTTTAAATTTTATAATTATTTTTAATATTTATTTTTTTTAATGGTATGATCCCCATAGACATTATCGCAAACGAGATGGAACCTAGAATAGAAAGCTAGAATAAAAGGTAATACAATCCCAGGGGACGGTCTGATCAAAAAGGCAATCGCAAGAGCTGCGTATACTTACTTACTTTACTTATCAGGCAGACGAACCATGAAGGGTCTGAGCCTGAGCAATTGCTGCCTTCCATCGGTGACGGTCCTGGGCACGCTGCTTCCAGTCATCAAGGCCAAGCTGTCTTGCATCCGCGATGACTTGGTCTTTATACCGGAGGTTCGGTCTTCCTCTCCTTCTCGAACCAGGAGGCTCGGATTCGAAGACCCTCTTTGCTGGAGCGTTGTTGTCTATTCGCTCGATGTGGCCGAGCCAGTGTAGTCGACGGATTTTTGCCTTCCGGACTACATCCACATCCTTCTACAGCTCGTAGAGTTCGCGGTTGTGTCTTCTCCTCCATTCGCCTTCCTCGCAGACGGGACCGTATATCCGACGTAGAATTTTTCTTTCGAAGGCACCAAGAATCAGCTCTGCAGCCTTACTTAATGTCCAGCTTTCGGCTCCATAAAGTAGGACTGGCAGGATAAGGGTTTTGTAGAGCATGACTTTGGTCCTTCGAGTCAGGAGTTTCGAGCCCAGTTGTTTTGACAGACCTAAGTAGCATCGGTTGCCAAGGGCGATTCTACGTCGGATCTCCACTACGATGTCATTCGTGGAGTTTACATTTGCCCCGAGGTAGACAAACTCCTTTACTACCTCGAAATTGTAGCTGTCGATTGTAACGTTTTGGCCTAGGTGGTGTGCGGCGGATCGTTGTTTGCTCGACAGCATATATTTTGTTTTGTCCTCGTTGACCTTAAGACCAGCTCGTTTCGCCTGTTCCTCAATTGCCGTGAAAGCTTCCACGATGGCACGTTGGGACCGCGCGACAATGTCGATGTCATCCGCGTACCCCAACAGCTGGACTGACTTGTAGAAGATAGTGCCTTCCGTGTTGACTTTTGCCCGCCGCACTATCTTCTCCAGTACCAGATTGAAGAAATCACACGACAGCGCATCTCCTTGCCGAAATCCGGTGCAGGTTTCGAACGGTTCAGAGGTTTTTGAACCGAACTGCACGGTGCATCGCGTATGTGTTAGCGTGGTGCGACACAACCGGATCAGTTTTCCCGGGATCCCGAATTCGGCCATCGCTTCGAATAGCTCCTTGCGATGAATGCTGTCGTATGCGGCTTTAAAATCGATGAAAAGATGGTGAGTATCGATTTGAAACTCGCTGGTCTTCTCCAGGATCTGCCTTAGTGTGAAGATTTGGTCTGTAGTCGATTTGCCGGGCCGGAAGCCGCACTGGTACGTGCCGATTAGTGCGGTGCAAAACGGCTTTAGACGTTCACACAGTACGCTGGATAGGATCTTGTAGGCGACATTGAGCAGGGATATACCTCTGTAGTTCTTGCAGGAGGTAGGATCGCCTTTTTTGTGGATGGGGCATATGGAGCTGATATTCCAGTCGTCGGGCATGCTTTCATCTTCCCAAATTCGGCAAATGATTTGGTGCATGCTCCCTACCATTACATTGCCCCCAGCTTTGAAAAGCTCCGATGGGAAACCATCTGAGCCTGCGGCTTTGTTGTTCTTCAGCCTTTTAATGGCTGAACCGACTTCTTCAAAGCTAGGTGGGAGGACTTCTTCGTCGACTGGAGTTGGGACGGTTGGTTCCCTATCACTCTCTCCTGGTCAGGCCCGCTAAGCAGCTGTTGGAAGTGCTGCTTAAACACATCCACTATTCCCTGGGGGTCCGTAACTAGGTTACCCTCGCAATTTCGAAGAGCCTGGGTGCCTTTCCTAAAGCCTGTGGCCAGGCTTTTGGCTTTTTTGTAAAAGGCCCGTATTTTTTGCTTGTCCCTAGACTCTTCGATATCCTTGAGCTGGGAGGTTGCGAGAGACCTTTTCTTCAGGCGTAGAAGCTTTTTCTCCTCCCGTCTTCTAGCCCGGTACTCCTCTTGCGCTGCTCTTGTTTTCCGTTGCAGCGCTTTTTGGTATGCCTCGTCGGTTGCACGTTTTTTCTGCTCACACTCGCCATCATACCACGGGTTTCTTGTCGGGGGTGGTAGGTAGCCTAATGTAGTTTCCGCTACCTCCTTGATGGCCGAGCGGCAATGCAACCACGTCTCGTTGGCACTTGACGTAGGCATACCGGAGAGTCTCTCACTTAATTGCTCTTCGTAGGCTCTGGCAATCTCCGGTGTGCTTAGGCGTCCAATGTCAAAAGTTTTCTTTGTCGGCTGGTGCAGCTTTCTGACATTGGACAGTCGAGCTCTGAATCTTGCTGCAACAAGAAAGTGGTCAGAGTCGACATTTGCCCCCCTGAATGTTCGCACATCCAGGATGTTTGACGCGTGTCTTCCGTCAATAAGCACATGGTCGATTTGGTTGGCGGTTCGACCATCCGGGGATCGCCAGGTTGCTGTGTGGATTTTTTTGCGAGGGAACCTTGTGCTACTTATGACCATATTACGTGCTGTCGCAAAGTCTGTGAGTCGGAAGCCGTTGTCTGTTGTCGTGTCGTGGAGGCTGTGCTTTCCGATCACTCCGCCAAAGATGTTTTCCTTACCGATTTTAGCATTGAAGTCTCCGAGTACGATTTTGACATCGTACTCCGGACAGGCTCCGTAGGCACCTTCCAAGAGGTCGTAAAAATCCTCTTTGACAGAGTCTTCAGCTTCGTCGGTAGGGGCGTGTGCACATATGAGGCTGATGTTGTAGAATCTGCCTTGAATGCGGATCACAGCCAGGCGATCGCTTATCGGTTTGAAGTCGATGACCTTCGACCTTAGCCGCTTTCAATTCGAGTTAAAACCGAGTCAACCCGAGTCTTCCAAACCTATTAGACATCTAGTCCGATCTGGACGGACTGCTGATCAAGAATTTCTTCTAAAAGATAGCCTGGGATATTAGGCGGTCAGTGTCGTTAGGAAGGAAGTCGGATTCCTTGAGAATGGTTGAGTGGCTGATGTTGAGTTCGGACCACGGTCTGAGTGTTTTGAGTCTCAAGGCTGTGCTGGCAGCTAGTTGTTTTTTTCTGTAACAAGCTAGCTCGAGTTCGGTGTTGCGTTTACGTTAAATCATTCTCACTAAATCATATCACACTATTTATTTTGTGTAAATTGGGTATTAGTTTGTGGAAATAACTTGAATTACAAAGCAAATAATGACGGGCCTCAGGAAAAAATCTCTTGTTTGGGAAGTTTTCAATAAAGTTATGTATTGACTTATAAAACTAAATTTTGCACTTCATTTGTTCATATTTGTAAAAAATCACACTCATTATTAGAAAACACATTGTTTTAGAGAAACCGATTAAGCCAATTCGAGTTGCAACACGTTTCGCTTCTATTTTGTTGTTTGAATAATGGTGTGTCTTCTATTTTGCGTATGAGCGTGTTTTGACCTTATATCGGCCTCAGTTTAGTCAAGTTTCAAATCAAAAGTTGTGCCAGCATTCCCCTTGAATTCGCCTTCCACGTGTCGAAAGAGAAACGCTTAATGAATTTCCTGGGAAATCGTCTATTTATTTGCCCTTTAGGCTCTCAAAAATCACTTGCTCCAGTTGGAGATCGAAGATATCACTTCTCTTTGCCTACAGAAGGTGGAAGCCAAATCAGGCGAATAATCAAATTCCGCTTCTATGAATCTAGGAACAATGACTGCGTCGATTCTTCGGAGTAACAATTATGGGTTCTTTTTAAAAGGACATCTTCCCAGAAAAATGATCACTCAACTAATGTTTTTTTCTGTTTAGAAAGGAAGGAAGAGTAGTTACGCGAGGAAGTCGATTGAATCACTAAAATTTTTCAAGTTCCCGGGGGTGAATGAAATCCTACCAGAAATGCTTGAGGCAATGGGTGAAGAGGGAGTTTTGTGGCTACCTCGTGTCAGGCTGGGAAATCGTTGAGACGCCTAGCCATAGGCAAACTGACTCAAACCAGGGAATAAGGGAGATTGCGCCAACAATAGGCGCGCATATATCTTTTAAGTCTCCCTGGAGCTAGTCTACGTTTTAAAGCTATGGTCGAGTCCAGAATAGAAAATGAACAGTGAGGCTTTCAACCGAGCAGCTTTTTACTCCAACAATGGTACCTACTCAAAGAGAATTGGGAGACAGCCCATCATCAGGAGTTTTGTAGACTTAAACTATACCACGGACCGCCTCAAGATGGTATGCAGACTCAGGAGTGTTCGGCATATAAATACAAACTTAATCAACACAGAAGTTGACTGTTTTGCTGCGTAGTTGAAGCGAGGATCATTGGTAGTGTTGAGGGTAGGGCATATTATAGATTTATTATATAGATAACTCAGATATATATATATAGGAACTCATAACTGGAACTGCGGCGTGGCACATGCTCTATTGGCTTTTGGCCATGTGTGCCATAATCAAGGGAATATTTCCCCATCTTTCCCATTATAGAAAACGCAAACAAAGCGAGCGGATGTCGGTGAAAAAGTGTTATAAAATAGTATTAACAAAACGCAACCGATACTCATTCTATAAATAAATTAAATTCTATAAATAAACATTCTATAATTTCTTAATCGATTTGGAAAAAGAAAGAAAGAAATAATTAGTTTGTGCAACACAAAGACGGTTTTAGAACATGAAACATATTTTTCATAAAAAAAACAAAATCTCTCTTCCATCCTCTCACAGGTTTGAATTTATCCACAACTATATGGTATTATAAAAATGAGTCGCTGAATGTGTTGCTAAGCGCAAAGTCGAGAACGATTGAACCGATTTCGCTTTTTTAGAATATTCCTTGAACTACGCGGATGGTTCTTATGGAAAAAATTGCATGAAAAAGCTTAAAAACAGCACTTCTATCTTTCCATACAAAAGATTCAAGTAGTATACTATGCACTGAAATATCTCATTATATTTTGGCAAGATGAAGATGGCTATGATTTCTCAATCAAGATGTCCCATAACAGGTATAGTATAAACATGTCAAGGTATTGCATTTAAGCAAGAATATGCGTGTCATGTTGCACAAGATCAATCTGGAGACATATGCTCTAAAGATCTGATTGATATTAGTAATGGAAAAATTCCTATAGGCGTACCGACAGGCTGCATCACCTCCCTTGAGAGTTACTGTCAGTTAACGAAATGAAAAGTTGAACTCATTCAAAAAGTGCTTCCAAATGTTGCTCAAAATCACTAACGAACTTTGCTTGCTGCCAAAAACACTGATGTAAATGAATTGAATTTAAAGTTCAAGATGATATTCCTCATTCCGACTGACGTACCATTCGAGTTCAAACGGCTGCAGTTTCCAGTACGACTTGCTTTCGCTATGACTATAAACAAATTGCAGGAACAGTCATCAAGTGTTTGTGGTATTTATTCAGAAAACCCATGTCTATTCGAAAATCGATTGTATATTGCCTGTTCCCGTGTTGGAGAACTATCTAATCTGTTTGATTATCGTGACACTACAATCAAAATTAAACTTAATTTATAATAAGTAAAATAAAAAAAAAATTGTGGTTGCCCGTGGCGTTGTGGGTATTTGCGTCGACCCCAACCTCGACGTCGTAGGTTCGGTTCCAGCTCTGAGCGACAAAAATAGATTTAACGACCCAACCTCTTTCGAGTTACTGACAATGCTCAAAGAGTATTGCCTGTCTAGAAAAGCTTCTCAAACTTGGCCGTTCGGAGTCGGCATGAAACTGTAGGTCCCTTCCACTCGTGTGAGAACAATAGCACGCACAACACGAGTGGTTGCTGAAAAGCTAGGAACTGGCCCTCTATGGGTTGTAGCGCCACCCATATTATATTATTATTATTATTATTATTATATTATTATTATTAAAGGAAACTGCAAAGCCGACGAACTCGCTAGGTGTGGTACAACCTCATTCCTATCGATAGAAGGGGTACCACCTTCCATGCCGATCGCTACAGCCTATCATCTTTTAAAGACAATCAAAACCACCAATGACAAATGGCTAGAAGGCACCACCTGCCTTAAAACAAAAGAAATCTGGCCATCACTTAACCTAAAACGGACACTCAGTCTACTTGGACTCAGCAAGCCCTCAGTAAGGACCCTTACAGGAGTCATAACCGGGCACTGTGTAATTGGCACTCATGCTCGCAGGATGGGTGCACCATATAATGATTTTTGCAGAAGCTGCATGGATGAAGAGGAGGAAGAGAACACTTATCACCTTCTCTGCTCCTGCAGTGCTCTTGCCAGTCGTAGGTTCCTGCATCTAGGAGCCTACTACTTCAGCGATCGTAACGAGCTAAAAAGTGCCAGCATTGGCCAACTAAATCGGTTCATCAGCAGCACCAACTGGTTCCAGCGTTAGGAGAAGTCAATCCGCGTGGTATCACAATGGGCCTACTCTGGCCTAAGTGTAACTGCTCTGCAGCAGTCAGCCACTACAACCTAACCTAACCTAACCTATTATTATTAAAATAAAAAAATTAAAAATAAGAATAAGAAATTGTAATTTTCATTGTGATTTTTAGTGATTTTTAAAAGAATTTTAAATGATTTAGAACTTTAAATTGTTGACATAATATAATTGCTGACTTATTAACTTTCTTCTTTCCAGTTTATCTTAGTAGCTGACTTGGTGTTCCGAAAAGCTGAAAAATCGACTGTTAGGCGGCACTAAGTTTGTTGGGTCAGCTAGTTGGATATAAATGTCATTCTAATAGATATACTGAAAACCTACTGAAACCTTTCCAACATCAAAGCCCTTCCAAATACCCGTCTGACATCCACCCTCAGCCAGGTATCTTAAATATGTTACTCACGCCGCTGTCAACCAGTCGGAAAGACTTGGATTTTGGATTTCGTATTGGCTTGTGCGTAATTTTGAACGGGTAATGAAAGCTTAGACTTCGTCAGAGCTAAAAGAGCACTTGTCGCTTTAAGACACTTTATTTTGCCTACCGGCTTTTTTAACATGCAACGCATGCACTAGTGAACAAATAAAAAGTTCATTGAAAACTTTAATTTAATTTTCCTTAAATTTATTTAAGTTCTGCTTTCGTTTATAACGTTGACGCATTATGCGTCAACAAATATCTGCCTTGATAAAACTTACATTCGATTCCGGAAGTCATTAACAAAAGTTGACAGGCCACAATATTTGTAAAACCGACAAATCAAGAGCATATGTCTCCAGTAATTATTTAATTTTTGGGTATTTTTTTCTCTTGATTACCACTGTGCCAATTTCTTACACGCCACATGTCCCAGATTATTTATTTGCGCGCGAATAGAACACGAAACGGATGCCTTTGAAATGAAAACAATTGCCAAACCTTTCCACAAATCTTGTGGAACACAAAACCGAAGCAATAAGCCATATTAATGTGCCAATGTCATTAGACACGCCTGCGGAGTGCCTGAGACCTCCCATCGACACTCGCGTGCTGAACTCTAGCATTCATGTAATTTCTACCTCAGCTCGACAATAGACGACCTTGTGTTTGCTCGCGCAAGAATAGAAGAAAAAACACAATCCACCTCGAAAACAATACCAGACTTGTTCCCAGCCAAACAAAGGAGTACGCAGCCCAGCGTCTCCAACACTCTCGAGCACACCTCGCGCACACTTTCGGGAATAATTAAATCTTTTTACTCCCGAATTCAGCAGAACTTGCCATCAGCCATCAGCAAGAGTTATTTAATTATGCGAAATCATTTCCCGCGAATGTGGGCGCAGCCACTCGCACCCGCTTCGGCGTCACCAGAACTACTCACTCAAAGATATTTATTCGGCTTCCTCCAAATAACATCAATGCGTGCTCATTTATCACGACTATGAATCCTCGAAAGCGTAGTTTCGAAACTTAATTAATAATTCACATAATAACTGTTCCGTTTGCCAGCCTCGAGAAACACTGGCCGGGGGTTTTTGGGGTGCAAATTGGAAATTAGAAAACTTGTTTGTAGCATATCATGGAGATGGCATTTGGCTTCGCTGCCACTATGGCAGGCGGGGCGTTGGAGTGAAGACTTCTGTTCGGCTGATGTTCTTTGGCAGCGGCAGTCGTGTTTATAATCACGAACTATAACTTACAAATTTATTCAAATAAAAGGATTTTGTACAAACAGTTCGCTCTTGACTTCACTGATTATGCCAAGAGGGCTGTTAGTGGCGTTGCCTTGGCTGCATCTGCTTTAAAGTGTTTCTCCGCAGGAACTGATAAACAGTGCTTGTTTTGTCTAATGCAGTCGGTGTTCGGTTAAGTGTTGGCAACGATTAATTGAATCCCATTCGTTGGGAGAGGAAGCATGTTTCGGTTGCCGATCTAGGGAAAGGACAAGCCGCTTTAAAAAGATGCTCACAAGGTAATAGGCTGCCTCCAGCTTGTAGAGCCCTTAAATGCCATGGTGATGACTGTTGGCGGCAAAGGTTGTCATTTGTACGTATACAATGTAGTTAGGCAGGAAATTGTGTGCCATTTCGACCTTCCGGCCGCGCCTCACTTGGGTCCACGGGTTGGGTTCATTGAGCACGTGATTCTATGTATACTACTATCGAACCTTGTTCTACTGGAACCATCGTACATCGTTAGAAGCTATTTCAGCTGTACACTGCACAAGTCTACCATCTCTACAAAGTAGTGTTTGCCCAAGTACTCCTTGCTTGTGGTGGCCCGTGGCGTTGTGGTTATGTGCGTCAACCTCAACCTCGATGTCGTAGGTTCGATTCCAGCTCAGAGCGACAAAAATAGTTTTAACGACCCCACCTCTTTCGAGTTACTTCGAGCCTGTCTAGAAAAAGCTTCTCAAACTTGTCCGTTCGGAGTCGGCATGAAACTGTGGGTCCCTTCCACTCGTGTGAGAACAATAGTGGGCTGAGATGCTGTATTAGCTTTAGCGCCACCCATATTATTAAAAGTACTGCTTGCTTCTCTTTGCTAGGGCTGGGCATTCGCAGAGCAGACGTTGAATAGATTCCAAATAAGTTAAACTACTGCGAAAGGTATGTAGGAGGAAAATAATCGAAATAATCGAAAATCGCGTTCAAAATCATTTCTTTCCAACATTTGGTTATGTTGCAATGCCATGACTGGAGTTCTGCTTTCGCATTTCGTTGAAATGTGGCCAGGCTGTCCGCATTTGTAGCATGTCACCTCCTTCTTCTGGAACTTTGTGTTCCTTATTGGGTTAGACGTCGATATGTTATCGCCGGATGTTCTTTGTTTGCCTGATTGTAAACGACGAGTGTTTGGTGTGAGTGATTGAGATCTGGTGGAATCACGTTGGTTGCTCTTTAGTCTTGTATATTTCCGAAGTGCTGATTTTAATTCCTCGAGACTGTCTGCGCTGTACAAAAGACTTTTATTTACTTCGGAGTCAGGAATCCTCCTCTTATTATGAACTGTATTAAATCCTCCTGTTCAACTTTGCCGTGCGATGCTATCTCCTGCATGTGCAGAACATATTGCTGCATTGACTCGTCACGATATTTCCTTCTTCCTCGAAGCTCATCGTACACGTCAGCCCTTGTCACAACTCTCACAAATTCACTTCGCAGAGCGCTTTTTAACTGTGTCCATGTTCGCACATTCACTGTCCTCATAAACAATTTTGCCGTGCCCTTCAGGAGCCTTTTGGCGTAAATGAACTTATTCCTCTCGTCTAAACCCAAGACCTCGGAACACTCCTCGAACTGTTCGATCCAGAAACGAACGTTAAAGTTGTCGTCTCCACTAAAAGATGATACCGAATCCTCGACATCTTTAAAGTTGCAGACAGACGATGGTCGAGAATTCGATTCCGTCTCATCTAGTTGCAGCTCACGCAGTTGTTGCTTCAATTTCCTTATCTCCTCCTTCTTCTTACAGATTCTTTGCAGCTTCAGTAATTCGGCATCGAGCGTCTCTTCGTCTTCGCTACTGGGTGCAATACTGGATGCACGATCTCGCGGGAGAACAGAATCGTTCAGACAGATGCTCTTGCTCGTCGATGGGAATTCTTGCATAATCCTGGCTAAGTCTTCGTCTGGATAGTCCGCAACCGCTTCTTCCGCCCGGATTTTTAATCCTGCTTCGGTGCCGGTTGTTTGACACTTTAAGAGTCTGAGTATACTCTTGAGTCTCGGTACCATGGCAGACTCCAAGAAATTAATCCACTCTTCTGACATTATCAAAAACGCACCAAGTTAATTAAATTTCGAAATATGAAAAAAAGCGATTTAGGCACAAACGTACACTCGCACTGTACACTAATTCCAACATCGAGATTCGCGGAACACTTCTTTGTTTCGGTTATTATAATCCCACTTCTGAGATTGTAGGAGGAAAATAATCGGCAAAAGAAAACAACAGCTGTATGCAAAGAACACTTTAGTTTATTGTCATCCCGTATACTGCGTACACTCAATACCTTCTTCTTCTTCTTGTGGCGCTATAGTCCGGGGTGAACCTGGGCCTCGGTCAACAATCCTCTCCAGCCGGCACGTTCTTTAGCCAGCTGCCTCCAATTTCGCACTCCAAGTTGGCTGAGGTCCTTCTCCACTTGAGTGCGCCATCGGGTTCGTGGTCGTCCTCTATTGCGTTGTCCCACTGGCTCGGAGTCGAAGACTCTTCGGGCTGGAGCAGTGTTGTCCATGCGCTCTACATGGCCTAGCCATCTTAGGCGTTGAATCCGTAGACGCCTGACTAGACTCATGTCGCTGTACAGCCCGTACAGTTCGTGGATTGAATCTCCTTCTCCAAGAACCTTCAACGCAAACAGGACCGAAGATTGAACGCAGAACTTTTCTCTCGAAGAGACCAAGTGCGTCTTCATCCGCTCTTGAGATAGTCCAAGCTTCCGCGCCATACAGCAGGACAGGGATGATCAACGTCTTATATAAGGTGAGCTTGGTCTTTCGAGAGAGGGCTCGACTACTCAAATGCCTCTTGAGCCCAAAGAAACAGCGGTTGGCAAGAGTTATTCTGCGTTTAATCTCAGTACTGATGTTGTTCGCACTATTTACTTGGGAGCCGAGGTAGACGAAGTCCTTCACTACCTCGAAGTTGTAGCTGCCTATGGTGACGTTCTGACCGAGTCGTCGATGTTGTGTGTCCTTTCTTGATGACAGCATATACTTTGTTTTGCCCTCATTCACCGATAAACCCATTTTTGCCGCCTCCGTTTGAATACCAGCAAACGCTTCATTGACGGCTCGCTGAGTTCGGCCAATCACGTCAATGTCGTCCGCGTATGCTAGCAGTTGAACGGACCTTTTTAAGATCGTGCCCGTATTGGCGTGTGAGTTTTGCACGACCTTCTCAAGTACAATGTTGAAAAAGTCACATGACAGCGCGTCGCCTTGCCTAAAACCTTTTTTGACATTGAAGGTCTCGGTGAGTTCGTTACCGACCTTGATGGAGCAGCGAGAGTTCTCCATCGTCATCCTGCACAATCTGACGAATTTGGCAGTAATGTCAAAACTAGACATGGCGTTGTATAGCTCGTCTCTATGCACACTGTCATATGCGGCCTTAAAGTCGACAAATAGGTGGTGGGTGTCGATCTGCATCTCTTGGGTTTTTTCGAGGATCTGCCGTAATGTGAAAATTTGATCGATAGTGGACTTCCCAGGCCTGAAACCGCACTGATAAGGACCTATCAGGTTGTTGACGAATGGTTTCAGGCGCTCACACAGAACGGCAGAGAAGATTTTGTATGCGATGTTAAGGAGACTTATCCCCCGATAGTTGGCGCAGTCAAAGGGGTCTCCTTTCTTGTGGATCGGGCAAACGATACTAAGATTCCACTCGTCGGGCATGCTTTCCTCCGACCATATCCTACAGACGAGCTGGTGCATGCGCCCAACCAGATCATCTCCAGCTGCCTTAAACAGTTCCGCGGACAATCCATCCGCTCCAGCAGCTTTGTTCGACTTCAGTCTCGATATCGCTATCTTGACTTCGTCTAGATCGGGGGGACGGAATTCTCTTCTGTCGTCGTCCATTGCGTGGAGTGGAACATTCTGCCTGATCCTTCCAGATTCTCAGTATCGACTGCGACTCTACTACGAGTTGTCCCTCTTCGTTCCGACAGGCTTCTGTCCGATGTTTGTACCCTTTGGATAGTTGTTTCACCCGCTGGTAAAACTTTCGGGAATTATTTCTGCCGTACCACCTCTCCATTTCCTCGATCGCGCGCTTCTCATGCTCCTTCTTTTTCTTTTTGAGAAGCCGGTGCTCTTCCCTTCTTTTAAGTTCGTAGAGCTCACGAACCGCTCTCGTGCTTCTATCCAGCGTCGCCTTATATGCTGCTAGCTACGCTGAATGCGCCTGCCGACACTCGTTGTCAAACCATGGGTTTTTTCTAGGTGGCATTTTAAAACCCAGCACATCAGAGGCAGCTTCTCTGATGGCGTTTTGACAACGGTTCCACTGTTCGTCGATTGTTTCGCCTGGCAGGGTTGGACTCTCTGAGAGCTTCAGGGAGACTCGATCAGAGAAGTTCCCAGCGGTCGATTGCGATTGTAGCTTTCCGACGTCAAACTGTTTTTGTCTTGTTCTACTCCGTTGTACTATCGATCTCCGAGTTCTGACCTTGGCTACAACAAGGTTATGGTCCGAGTCGATGTTGGCACCTCGGAACGTTCGGACATCGAGGACACTAGAGGAGTGTCTGACGTCGATCGCAATGTGATCAATCTGGTTGACGGTTGATTGATCAGGGGACCGCCAGGTCCCTTTGTGAATGTTGTGGTGAGGGAGCCGCGTGCTGGCTACAGTGAGGTTTCGCCCCGTCACGAAGTCCAACAGCCTGAGTCAATTGTCGGACGTGTTGTCATGTAGGCTGTGTTTACCGACGACTCTAGCAAAGATTTCTTCCTTGCCCAGCTTTGCATTAAAATCTCCTAGAACGACCTTGGTGTCGTAGATGGGGCATTGATCGTATGTTCTTTCTAGGAGATCATAAAAGTCATCCTTGCTATCATCGTCTTTGTCCTCCGTTGGGGCGTGGGCGCAAATTAGGCTGATGTTGCCGAATGTTGCCTTGATGCGGATTGTTGTGAGGCGTTCGCTTATGTATCTAAAGCTTAAGACTTCTTGCCTAAGTCTGTCTCGAACAACAAAACCGCATCCAAACAAGCGCTGCCTTCGCTCTTTGTAGCAATCGCCGTAATATATGTCGCAGTTTTTCATCCTCTTTTTGCCCGGCCCATCCCATCGCACCTCTTGGATGGCGGTGATGTCAGCCTTATAGGCTTTTAGGGCCTCCGCAAGTTCATCGGCTGCACGTGGTCTGTTCAGTGACCTCACATTCCACGTGCAGAACCGAAAATCGTTGTCCTTATTTCGTTGTCCATGGTCGTCAGCAGTAGGGTCATCCGTATCCGAGGCTTGTTGCCGTCTCTGAACTATTGCGAGTTTTACACGGTGGGGAAGGTAACCCCACGCGAAACCCCCGAACCTGGAGGGCCGGGTCCTGGTTTAAACCCCCGGACAAGGGGTCGCTGCATACATTGGTTCACCTCTAAGCGGCTGCAGTAGAGGTTATCCAGAGGGCGCCGCGGGGAGGCTGTATGTCAACTTGACCTGTGCATTTACATCTCGCCAAGTTGAGAGCAATCAACAACTTTGCCCTGGATGCACAGGCCCATGCCCTCGACTAGTGTATTTATGCTTTTGTTATGTGGAGACTTCGGGTCATTCACCTGATCAGCTGGTTGGCTCTTTCTAAAACAAAACAATAACTAACGGACTGTACTGCAAGTGTATCAGATCCACAGTGTGTTGTACAAGAATCATACCGCGTGTTTTTTATTCTTCTACAGGTACAATCTCAAGCATTTCGTTCGAGTTGCTTAACATGCCCTGTTTCATTAGAATTCCTAAATGGGGCAGTAGAGCTCCTGGCAGTATGATATCAATTTTGGATCCACCAGCGCTCATATTAGCACTCGAAGTGACACTCAAGCGGCCATTAAAGCGATTTCGGCGATAGGAACAAAGTCTATACTGGCCACAGCCTACTTCTGGCTAAGAAAAAGGTGCCATAAGTGACATTTCGCAAGTAATTCTGTGTATCAAACTACTTCTTTTTGACGTCAATGAAAGAGAGGGAAAACTTACAAATTATGGAACTTTTTAACTACTTGCTAGACCACTCAGACCCTTTGGCCCAAGGTGGGTGCCATATCGACAAACTTCTTCAAAGCGACAAAAGTTGCCATCAATGGTAGTTCCACCATTAACTGATCATAATCACCTGACATTTTATGAAATTAAACTGAGACTAGTCAACGATTTATTCATAAGCAGAGCCTATGAAGACGTGGTGGAAACACGTCACTGCCCTCTTTGTGCTAGTTCGGACATCAAGAAGCACTAAGGCATGAAAGACATTTTCTCTAAGACACACAGGATCTAACATCAGCGCTTCATCAGGAGAACTTTTAAAGAAAGTCTCAATGGAGTTCCATCTCAGTAAAGACTCACTCACACATTTCGAACTTAAACAGCCACCTTTTGACTTTTCGGTTTCTGCGAAATGTTTGCATGAGTGGTGTAAGGCCGCTGAGCGATTTCTTGTACCGAGCCAAGTTTGGACGTTGTCCATAGTAGTCAGACGTCTTTAGCATTATCTGTCACAAGCGAGTTCGGTATTTTCCAAACGTTACCTCGATAAAAGCTGTAAATCTTTCGGTGCACCTCTGTTTGCCTTGACAAATATACACGTCCTTATCAAAAGCTAAAGCAATCCGTTGCAAACAGGCTTCGCATACCGCTGACGATTATATCCCAATTCATAGTGCCATCATGAAGACTTCGGATTACCACTACTCAATTAATGTCATTCCCCCTTAAGACCATTTAACCGTTCAGAAAAACGAATACACGGAGTATTCCTTCGGTAATGAGTTACGTCTGTCATCAGCATTCTCCGCAAAGCATGTGATAAGCACAATAAAACCCCCGACGCACGGCTATGGAACATAAAATCCATTTTCTCCGCTTCGGGTTATTCCAATACGAGGGTTTATTATACCTTAGCATGGCTCCATCCATTCAGTGCTTTCTTTTTATGCGAAATAGTCTCTCTTATGGCGCATACGCAAGACATGAAGACATACGTCTTTTATGCACGACAGCATTATGGCAAGAAATTCGCAGACAGATTTAAATGTTTTTCGGATAATAATCTCCCGAGAGTGAGTGGGTCCTTAAGTGGTTTTATAATATTTATACGCACACTGAAATGTTCTTGGCTGCGCTGAAGTGTGAAGGGCTTCGCAGACGGGTATCCTGTAGGGAGGTGGAAAAATCGAAGTATTCTCCTGCTGACGGATCTGTTTCCGAGAAATGTCATTTGGTTAAGAAAACGAGGTTGAATGGATTCTACTAGCTTTCTGTTTTTTGCCGAAAAACATTTTTCTTTGACAATTCGGCCGAGTTGGGCAATGTTTCGCATTCAGAGAGTCATCTTCCAGATGAAACTGCGGAATACTATTTTTGCTTACTTATTAAGTTACTTATCAAGCCGACCCCTGAAGGGTCCGATCCTGCCATTCATCGCTGACGGTCCTCCACACGCTGCTTCCAGTCGTCAAGACCAAGCTGTCTTACATCCGCCATGACTTAGCATTTGTAGCGAAGCTTCTGTTTCCTTCTCCTTCTCGAACCATTAGGCTCGGATTCGAAGACCCTTTGCAGCTCGCTGGGCTTCTCCAGGATTTGCCTCAGTGCGTATACTTGGTCTATGGTCGATTTGACGGGCCGGAAGCCGCACTGGTACGTGCCCATTAGTGCGGTGCAAAATAGCCACTGGTGTTATTATCTCCGTTTACTGAACAGTAGAGGTTAACAAAGACTCCTTGACCTTGAAGTTCGTGCTGCAGATTTTGACGCTCTGTCATTGGAGTTTCTTACGAATCTTCGCAAGTATGAAGTTAAAGAAGTCATATGACAGTGTGTCGGCTTGCCTATAACCTTTTTTTACAGTGAAGGTCTCGGTGGGTTCGATACCCACCTTGATGGAGCAGCGAGAGTTCTCCATGGTCATCCTGCACAACCGAGTTGAAAAGACGAATTTGAAAGGAATGTCAAAACTAGACAGGGCATTGTATAGCTCGCCACTATGCCCGCTGTCATATGCGGAATTGAAATCGCCAAATAGAGGGTGGTGTCGATGTGCATCTCTTGAGTCTTTTCCAGGATCTGTCGAAGTATGAAAATTGTTTGATGGTGAACTTCCTCAGGATGAAACAGCACTGATAAGGCCTATCAGATTATTAACAAATGGTTTCAGTCGTTCATGCAAAGAGGATCTTGTACGCGATTTGATGAGACTGATCCCCCTATAGTTGACGCAGTTAAATTGGTCTCCATTCCTCCAACCATATCCTGCAAATAATTTGGTGAATGCGCCCAACCAGATCGTTTCCGGCTGTTTGAAACAGTTACTCGGACAGACCATACGATCCAGCAGCTTTGTTCGGCTTCAGTCTAGATATCGTTATCTTGACCTCGCCGTCGCTGGAAGGACGGAATTCTTGACCATCATCGTCCAAATCAAGTGGAACATTCTCCCTAGCAGTGGGATTGGTGTCGGCATTGCCCCTTAGCTGTCAGCAGAAGTGATTTTCCCAGATTCTCAGCATCGACTACTGGTTGTCAATTTTAGCTCTGAAGTCTTTCTCTTCTGTGCGCTCATGAAAAGACCTAGTTGTTCGATACAGCGTGGCCTTGTAGGCCTAATGTTTGGCTTCATGTGCCTGCCTGCACTCATCGTCAGGCCATGTGTTTCTTGTTCATCGTAAAACCCATCACATTAGTTACAAACTCTTTGATGGCTTCTTGTCAACGTTTTCATTCTTCTTCTATTGTATGTGCAGGCAACGTCGAATTTATAGAGAGCTTAAGGGAAGCAAAAAATAGGGGCACACGAAAACTGTTGGTGTCTATTCATATGGTGCCAATAAAAAGCAGAACAAGAAGAATGAAATGCTATAAGTCAAAGTTGACACTGTGCTCTATTCAGCATTATATTTATATGCAACACAAAATCTACGTTGTTGTACTGGCTTCGCCATATCGACTATCGACGCCTGGTTCGGAAAAAAAGAGGATGGCCAAGTGGTGCTGACGGTTGAAAGCTTTGTGGGGAGAAGTAGAGTGCATGGGATATCTGGTGGTGAAACCTGCTATCCAGTTTCAACGTGAACTAAGGTGACTGTGGGGACTGAGCTTCTTATTCGATGTTTATGACGGATACCATTTGTTAACTTATTTATTTTCGATTACCTCTCCCTTTGGTCATAATTTCTCTATCGTGTGATTTCCTGACGGTGCATGGACAATTTTCGCTGCTAACTTGTTCACATTAGAACTGAGACTAAAGTTTCAAACAGAATTTGGTTTCGCACAGTACATATGTAATGTAAGAACCTTAAAACTTGTAAATTTTTGCTTTTCCAACAAAATTGCACATGAATGCTGCAGTTTGAATTGAAAAGCTTGGATTGGAAATAAACTTCATTTATCGATTTGGAAATATTGGGCGGGCCATTAACCACAAGTAATGTCATTAATCTTTACTGAGTAACGAGTACTCTACTATGTCTTTCGTACTAAAATGTTACTCCCAAAATCATTGATACTTGCCAATGATTGTGTGAATCAGCTGTGAGAATGGAGACCAGTACAATACTTGCAGAAGTATGATGGCTGCAACACAATTATGCGTTGTTGCTACAGTCATCACCCAACTCGGCAAAAAACAAAAACTATGCCAAGAATCAGAAACCACATACTACTTTACTTTTGGTTGAACCAATCAGTACACCATGAACTCCGCTATGTCTCCATCGGTATATGAATGCAGCTAAGACTTGGCGACTAGACTCGACTACTGCTCACATACTCCTAGGGTCGTTGGCTTCATAAGTAAGCTCATAAAAACCTTATGCTGTTCACACTAAAAGATAAGCTTCCAAACATTGTCCCACAAAAGCAGTAAAGTACTTCAAAATATAATGAACCCCTTTAGTAAAGCATTGTCTGTTTGCTCCCATAGTACTGCAGAGACTGGGTGGGGTAGGCACAAATGAAAATAAGAAAATGAAACACTTGATTGACAGGCGGTGTTATCTTTATTTCGCAACGAAGAGAAGAGATCTAAAATTGCATTCTGCTTGTATTTATAGCAAAGCAAGAATTCGGTCGACAACCTGATCAGATGGTCCGAATATTATTATTTTTGTCAACAGAGGTCGCTGACTGAACGATCAAAAGCTTCAGTTCTGCACAGGGTGCTTTGAATGTGAATTAATATGTTCTTTTTACTTTCGCCTACAGTACTATAGATCGTAATGCATTGCCCCAGTACTCTCTGGGTGGTGACTATTTTAACAATCTCGAATAACTAACCAACGAAAAGCAAAAAAATTTTAGAATACCTTGGAACACCAAAAAGTGGTCCACAAGGGGTCAAAAACTTTGTAAAACAGAAACTTTACTGCAGTTATGTGAATGAGAAGCCAGAACAATAAAGCGGAAAGAGGCAGCACAATGGACCACAATGGTTCTCAGACAATTCGTTTTGCATTAAGCACTATAGTCTGCTAGCCTGCAACAAATATGTCTTCAACCCAAAATGTGCAACGTTTTTACCAGTCACCTGCACCGGCACCCTTAATTGACCACTGAGCACACTTTCCCTCTCACAAGTCTGCCATCAGTATATGCGCGCAGCTCCAGGGCAGAATGTTAAATTATCCCACCTGCCTTCCCGTTTCCAAATATCTATTCAATAAATTTGCAAAGTGTGCGCAGGCAAAAAAAGGAAAAATCAACAAACTTTCATCTCGGCAATATCCTTTTGGCACTTAAGGTTTAATTAATGAATTTTTCACTTTTATTATCGACATAAAATAATTTAATGATCGTAATTAGTTAGCATAGCGCCAATTATTTTATGCACAAAAGGGCAAATTGCTGCCACGTATCGATTTAATTTATGACCTATTAAGCCAGTACGAAGCCTGACACGCTTTGCTGCCGCCGTTGGTGTTGCTGTTGCTCTTACAGAGAGTGTAGCTCTTTTTGGCAACAATTAAACAACACTCCTCGCCGACGCATTTTTGTTCGCCAGCAGCCATCAGCCAGCGGCGGGCTGTAACTAAGGTGCCATCAGTGTGTAGCACAACGTGCAGCAAAACAACGTTCCTCATTATGGCCGAATGAAAAATCCCCTCCATTTACGGGCAATTTATTAAACAATCTTAGTTAATTGAATTTTTAATTTTTACAATGTGCAAGGGAAATATGGCGATGCCATCAGTGATGTACCCTCCTGCACAAGTGGTGGGGCGGGTAAAAAAAGAAAACACGTCAGATACAAGTTCAAAGAGGCTCCTTAAATGCGTTTAATGGGCCAGAGCATCATTTGTACGAGCGAACGTCGCGCCACCCCCGGACTGGAGTGGCGTAATGTTTGATACATGGCCCTTAAAAAAAGGTGTTTAATGTATCCGAAAACACGTACGTATCTGTTTTAAAACGCTTCAAGATGTAATTAATGTTCATTAGGAGGAGCCGTGTAATAGGAGCAAGTGACACTTAAACGGAACATAGAACGGTGTAATGAGCTGGAGTTACATTAAAAGAACTCACCGATTCCACCGCGGGGGCTCCTTAAGGGAGCGAGAGAGCACTTCAGTGTGCATTTGAAAAATATTGCTCGGCTTAAATGGATGTGGAAGTAAACCAGGCCAGATGGTTTGGAAGCATAAAAGTGGGTAAAAAAATTCGTGGAATATGCAAAATGTTCACAGTCACTGCTTTTGAAATATAAGCCAATTTAGGCGTCCTTAGGTGCAACGTCCTTTGAGAGAACTTGACTTGTGGTCTTAGATCTTCAACAGCTTCAACTCTTAGGACTTTTGCTGTAGTTGATATTTAACTAAAAAATGAGCAGAGTATACGTTTTTGTGTGCATTTAAGCCAAATTTCACGAAGTCTTTGGATGACGCCAGACGAACTTTTAGCCTCCTGGCTTGAAATTAGTTAAAATTGGCTGAAGATCATTGTACCAAGCTGACATTGATCCGAGCGACGATTTGGTCTAGCCGGCCGATCTTCTGCCAGATTGCGCTGGTGACAAGTAGCTGTCGGCTTGTTGGCCACCAATTAATAAGAGGCTTTTTGTACAAGTGATAAATTTGAAAATGTCTCGTTAGACTGGGCACACGGTTAATCTGTGTACTGTGTTTTCTGACATAGGTTGCGTTGGACTAGGTTGAAGTGGCTGACTTACACACTTAAGCCAGCTTAGGCCGAATGTGATCTATATCTATTTCACAAACCTTTTAGAGCTTTTTATGAAGCGAAGAACATGAGCAGCTTTTCCGTTGCTTAGTTCGGTCAGGTTTCTGAAGTAATATGCCTCCAAAAGCCTGTATTTGCGGGCTGAGAGAGCACTACAATTGCATAACAGGTTTGCAATGGTAATGGGTTTTTCCTTATCTTCGTCTCTGTAGCTCCTGCAGAAGTCATTATAAGGGAGGTCTTCTAGAGGGGCGCAATGCCCTGTTGTACACCAATGAGGGTTCTAAGATTAGGCCTGCTCATGTTGATCAGTTTAAGTGATCTTTTGGAATTCACCTGAGGCCAGAGTTGTTTCGTTATGAGGCTTCCTGTGCCAGTTGACCATTTATGATTAGCCTTGGCAAGTGTGTCCAGCTTCAATAAACGCCTTACAATAGTGAGAAGAATGGATGGCGTGTCACCATCCGCAATGACTACATATGCTAGAAACAGACCCCAACACCCCCACCATCTTCGATTCATCTCTGTCAATTCACAGTGGATCCTCCAGCGTCCGATTGTAATGATTGTCATGATACTGGTTGAGAAATTCTTCTCGAAGATGAGTTCGGGTATCATGATGACAGTCTCTATTGGTACAGAGTCTTACCTTCTAAGAATCGAAGAGTGTCCAGATCATAGCTCTTTCCAGATGCGCAGCAATCTCAACCTAATCGCCGTGTGAACTGCTTGCTGTCTACCGACTAGGTCTACCCGTGGAAGGTGAAGGAGTATATTCAAATCAGCTAAGGAAGTGGTTTTCAGTGCTCCATTTATGCTTACGCAGGTCATCCTCTGCTTCCTTTTGAGTGGTTTGATGTTCTTATCAAGTGTCTTCTGCCAAATAGTGACACCATATAGCAGTATGTGTCCAACTACCGATACCAATAGCCAGTATACCATGCGGGGTTGTAATAAAAATAAATACACTGCATTGCTTTTTGTAGCAATAGAGAGCCTTCCTGATACTTTCTCCGATATTCAGCTTCCAGTTCAGCTTCGTGTCTAGTGCAAAGACTAGGAATTTTGCGCTGCAATTCAGCTGCAAAGGCAGGAGATTTTAGGAGTGTCAAATTAAGGAATTTTGTATTTCTTAGTGAAGAGTACTACGATAGCCAATGTACCGATGAGCTAGTGAATCTACTAGCTACTAGCCACTAACTTTTTTTCGATCCCGAGTTTGATGAGCTGGAATTTGTTAAGAGGCCCCGCAACGGTACATTTCCTCTATCAGGCCTGGCAACGTGTGGTGTAAAGTTTCAAGGGATTTGTATCCTGACATAAGGAGTCTTACAGCGATGAACATCGGATTGATATACTGTGTTAACCTGGTGCCTCAATAATCGGATAGTGAGAGCAGACTAATTTTTGTAAGCAAATATTCTCTAGGTAACATAGCAGAATGGTTGTCTAAGTCATAGAGCTTCCAGCAGTTCAAAATGCTTAAAGGCCTAACTTAAGGTAAATTTAATTGTTTCAGTTGCGTAGCATGATTCAAATCAGCTGTTCCAGGAACTCTGTGCAAAACTGTTGTCTTGCTCTGGTGGTGGCCTGCTGGTGGTCTAGAGCTGGTCTAGTGGATGTCTGGAGGTGGTCTAGCCATGATTGGGTGGTCTTCTATTAGTTTCCGACTGTTGATTTAGCGTTGGTATGCTTTCTTCACTCCTCGGAGAATACACAATAATTTGTAGTGGTTCCTGTTGAGTGGTGGCTCCTGGTCGATTGTACTTTAGACAGTTACACTACCCATATTATTTTAGTCTCTAGGGACCGACATTCCTAGAAAGTTTAAGTATGAAGAAATACTTCGCAAGCCATTCGCTATCAGTATACATAGCAGTAAAATTATCCAATTGAACATATGAATGTTTCGAAGATGTTTGACTCGATACAACGCGTTCCGGACATCTTAGCCATAAAAGCTCCTCCCAGTCGAAAGATTAAAATTATGCTCTATATGGACAATGAACATAACGACCAAGCAATATCATAATCAATGATGGCTCAACTCGACATAATACGTCGGGTCAAACCGAGTTACATCCAGACTGAGTTGCTTCTTTACCGTGGCTGTAAATCATTACTCCGTATTTAGCTCTGTTCAATTCTACATACTCAATATGAATTATGGTGCATTTTATTTTGTAATTTTTCTCATTGTTAGGGACATTGTCAGTATCACCATCTGCAGTGAGTCTGAGGCAGTATTTCATAGTCCGTGAAGATTGAATTCCAAACGTTTGTTGGATAATTGCAAGTCCGCTGTAATATTGTTTGAAGCGACCTTTACGAAGCCTAATGTTCCGGTTTGGCGCATTGCTATGACTTAGTGCCTCACAAAGAAAAACACTGTTTATTTCATCCTGTCTTCGAAGAATGATCTTACATAGGAGGATACAACTGAGGAGTCTATGAACTGTCCAATAAAATAGGCCCGAAAGACAAAAGCTGTCAGCTATATCGAGTGTTCCTGGTTGTTAACCCTCCTCCTGCGCACAAACATCCTTTGAAAAAACACTTAAATTATTAATTTTTCCACAACCACCTCAGCGGCACATGTGTGTTATGTTAATGTCGATTGGTGTGATTCTAATCGAAATCATTTGTCAAGACCGATTTCACCAGCCCATGGCTCTGGGTCACGGAATGATGCATGCTTGATAACGTGCTAGTTGACACACCCAGTGGCTATACCCGTTCCCGATGGAATTGACAGTGTTTTGTCATTTTGACAGAAGATATCGTTTAATCTTGAATGTGAATGGTGGTGGAAGAAAAAACAAACCTTTTTTCATCTTCGATTTGTCCAGTGACATGAATCAGTGATATGGAGATTTATTGACTTCGACGGAATGAGACAACGATGTCAATTCTGATTCGATTGGTCTCAGCTGCATGTGCCCTGTTAATGACTCTTATTTTGAAATAGGTTTAGTTGGACATTCGTGCTTTTAATCGGTCATGTGTGTGATAATCAATTTTGCAGTGCCTTCAAGGAGGTGATTTGCCATGAACGTGAATATAGCAGTCACGCTTTTTCATAGCAAGTGGCCATTGGACATAGCAAGATCCAACAAATGGTAAAACATGGACATCTGTCATCTTGCTTTATAATTTTGTCTTTTAGCAATTGCTGGATAACCCATAAACGATCTTGCCTGACGATTTACTGGTTTATTTCAGAGATAACTCATGAGCTGGTCTTCAAGTCTACTCACTCCTGAACACTTTTTACAGGTCATTTTTTGCCTGTCCTTCGGACCGGTGCGAAGTTGTACATGAACCTGACGATCTTGGCAGTAATGTCAAGACTAGGTGGTGGATGTCGATCTTCATCTCTTGAGTATTTTCCAGGATGCCGTGATGTGAAAATTTGCTTGATGATGGACTTCTCAGGCCTGAAACCGCACTGATAAGGACCAATCAGGCTGTTGACGAATGGTTTCAGGCGCTCACAGAAACCGGCGGAGAAAATCCTGTAGGCGATGTTAAAAATACTTATCCCCCGATAGTTAGTGCAGTCAAAGAGGTCTCCTTTCTTGTGGATCGGGCAAACGGTATTAAGATTCGTCGGGCATGCTTTCCTCCGACCATGTCATAAAGATAATTTGGTGCATGCACACTACCAACTCATCTCCAGCTGCTTTAAAGAGTTCTGTAGACAGTCCTTCTGCAAAGCCGCTGGGCTTTGTTCGATTTTAGTCTCGATATCGCTGTCTTGACTTCATCTAGATCGGTAGGACGGAATTGTCTTCTATCGTCGTCCATTGCGTGGAGTGGAACATTCTGCCTGCCAGCGGCATTGGTGTCCTCTTAAACAGTCGTTAAACAGTCTGCAGAGGTGATCTTTAAAGATTCCAGTATCGACTGCGACTCTACTATGAGTTGTCCCTCTTGGTTCCGACAGGCTTCTGTCCGATGTTTGTACCCTTTGGATAGTTGTTTCATCCGCTGGTGAAACTGTCGGACATTAATTCTGCCGTACCACCTCTCCATTTCCTCGATCGCGCGCTTTTCGTTCTCCTTCTCTTTTTATGTTTCTTTCAGGTTGGCAGATTCTCTGATGACGTTTTGACAACAGTTTCACTGTTCGACGATTCTGGCAGGGTTTGGACTCTCTGAGAGCTACAGGCAGATTCAATCAGAAAAATTCCCAGCGGTCGATTGCGATTGTAGCTTTCCGACGTCAAACTGTTAACCCAATATTTTTTTCCATAGACCGTTGTGCTCTATTGGATACGCTGGATACCGAAAGAGATATTAAAGTGTTAGGGAATCTTCTCTAATCTCTGTCCTATACAAAGAGGCACCATTTAACCAGAAGTGATCTTCGTAGCTGATGAGAAAAAGAGTGATGACATTCTTCCAACTTTTTTAGGTGACTCTTTACGTTTGTGCAGCCCTACAATACGCCGGTAGACCTGACATTATACCAAAAATCCTCAGCTGCCCCCATATACCATACATATGATCTGAGTACTGATGCTGCTTGTCCTTTTTAATGGTTTACTCTGTCTTCAACGAAGGCGAAGCACCTTATTACGCCATTATACCTGCGCTTTGCTTTTTTCCTAAAAGGTACTAAATTCGTTTTAGCCTCTTTCACCGCCAGTAATGTTTTAGCCGCTGTCAATGTCCGCAAACAGTTCCACTGCTGTGTTCTTCGCATAAGCGCCGTAGTTTTGTTCACGCTTTCTATGTTCAATCGCCATTGCGGTCATTTTCATAATTCAAGGCACCATCTCATCCTAGTTGTGCAATGCTGAAAGCGTGTAGTTTGTCTAGAAAATAAGAACTTACCAACCTTCGCCGCTCGAAGTTGGTGCACAAAATTCTGTCTAGAGTCATAGCGCACTCATCGAAAGTGGTTGTAGTAGGAGTAAGATGCTGGTTCACTGCGGTATGTAACGCCACCCAACCCTCTCAAGAATCGGTTTATCGACATTCTGGTCCAATGCAATTGGCCCACATCCCCGATCATATTTTTGAAACCATAAACCATCACAATGCGTCTAATCCAGTTGAATTGGGCATCCCCTTCCCTTCCATTTGTTTGAAGATTACGTGTCTATTGTGCATCACACAACAGGAGCCAGTGGATGCGACAGTCGCCAATGTATTGTCACATCTTTCATTCATTCATTCATAAGCCACAACCATCTGGTTCTTATTACATTTGAATGGAGCCAATAAATTCGACTTCTGCCAAGAGGATAACAATCAGCACATCAATAGCAGCAATTACTGGGATCTACCTTGCTTGCATTGTGAATCACAGATAACAATTTCTACAAGAAGGAATAAGAAACAAAATAAGCTGCTTAAGTTCTCTTGGCAGCTTATCCGACTATAAAGTCAAGCTTATGCAGATTCCAATAGGTTCTGGAGTTTTTGGACAGAATTTTGGGCAGTTTTTTCAAGAATATTGAGTGGGTGCAGTGACCAATGGTTTGGTGCAAGATATCAAAGGCTACTTTGAGACAGAACCTCTTGCTGGAATTGGACACACTCAACCTCTGCTTGGCCACTGTTTCTTGCACAACCGTTTAGAAGCTTGGATACAAAAAGTATGGTTACCACACGACGCTTTCCCATCTGCGAATCACTGATGAATGGCAACAAGCAGGTAATGAGTTGGTAACTGGTAACGAATAGATCTCTTTTGTGGTCGAATAGCGGTGAGTGGGCTCAGAGCAGAAGGAACAGTGGCCAAGCAGAGGTTGTGTGTATCCAATTCCAGCAATGCCAGCGATGTCCTTAACGAATTTTACTGTTCCCCTGTATGTAGTTTCATAAGTAACAACCATTTTTTCCAATTTGCTACTCTAGCGCAAGTGACGTGTTTGATTGACTTCGACAAACCCTTGACTACTCGTAAATGATGCGTGCTGCCACGACAAAACTTATTCACCTAAAGTAGATTTACTTAAGCAGCTTTTCTCGAAACGGCGTCGATTCCACTTCCAAGTCGAGTGCTGCACGCAACAATAATCCCATGCCATCGTGCAGACTGCAGTCACGAGAAAACCTCTCTCCTCCCAACTTTATGATTTGATACCTTCGAAAGTGCACTCATTCCTCAATTCATTTCCACTCACACTTCACCAATAATAATCAACTCCCAGCTGCCTTGCATCAAGTCTCCCAACACTTTCCTAAGTTCCTCCTGAAAGTCAAAAAGGCGAACACAAAAAAATACAAATTCCACCGCAATTTTCGTCCTTTTGCATTCGTAATGCGAACCCACCACAAAGTCATTTAATTACACAATTACAACGAAAACTTTTATCCCCGGATGCGACCAACAACAGCAAAAATATTGAGCATTAAAAAAAATTTTAATACGATCATAACTTTATTCCCATTACACAATCTTAATCTTCCATAAAATTCATTTTGCTGCATTTAGGTGTAATATCGTTCCATTAAACTTTCATTCCTTCGTGCTCGGTGCGCCGCAATTCCTCCATGGACCGTGGGTGTGCCGGGCGCGGCGGCTGTGTGAGGTGAAAAGTGGGAGGTGTTATATGAAGGTCTTATCGCATCCAATCCGGCCATTGTTGGTCAGATTGTAACTTTTGTGGTAACGCATTCATGCAGAACATCACAATGAAAGTCTTCGTTTTCGATTAAAGTTAAAAGGGTAATAACCCGACACAAACGTACCAGGTGCATTTGTGGCGTGTCTGCTGAGGAGAAAATAAATAATGAATTGTAATAATAAATCCGGACTGATTGTCTGCGGGCGGTGATGTCTGCAAGAGAGTCGCACACTCAAGCTGTGCAGATTGCAGGCGACCATCCGTGAAGAATACTGATTGCGGGTATGAGTGACGCCAACCGCTGCTGAGGTGATTGTTAGACAATTCATCCTTACAGTTGGTTGCAGGGTACGTCATCTGCTTTGGAATTTTGATGCTCACTACGTTTAGACAGAGCGCAGTAAACAGTGAGCTTAGCTGATTTTAACTCCCTCTGGGGTGTTATGTCAACATTGTGACGGTATTGCTATCTTTATAACTGATGTGGGTTTGATCACTGTAGTGTAACGACGTTTAATACCACACAGCAAAAATGTCCTTTGAACCAAAACGTATTTCCAACACTAAATAGCTTGCCCCAAAATTGCGCCACGCTCCTCATTCCCGTCTTCTCCTGCTTAAACTTAGAGTTGTATTGCCTTTTTCGTACTTTTGGCTTTAAGGCGAACTCAACAACGCCTTTACTGAACTGTTCGAACGCGACAGAACTGACTTGCTTGAGCCACCGCGTTAGTGAACAAGAGTCTAAGAATAGTCCAAGTTGTTGCCATGTTCTGGCTACAGTTAGAATTAGAACGGTTGAGGGCTTGAAGAATCGACTATTCACTTCGGCCTCTGACGGGCCTAGGGCTATTTACATCATTTACAATTTACGAAGACAGCGCTTATGATTTTGTCCGATTCAAGACAGTAGCCACCTATATGTCGATGACATTTCTTGAGTTGTCACTTAAAGTCACACGGTATGTGCTCGACAGTTTTTTCGTTCTCGTAACACAAGTGTCATCGTTTCTTAGGGCTTTTAGGTCTTAGGTACTGGGCAGTGCCCTTCTATTAAGAGAAATAGTTTGTAGGAACTTTTAGGCCAGTTGGCCTGAGTCAATTATTTATAACGTGAAAGGTATGCGGCAGAATGGTCGTTATCTCATGAATGGTGATGCGGATCCTCTACTGGCTAGAAGTTATTTCGTTTTATGTGTGACCGCTTATACCTGGTATCCAAATGATGTGGACTCTGTTTGTATTGTCATACTAGGTCCCATACTAGGTTTGAAGTGACTTCGTAGTTATTGAGAGCTAGAAGAGCAGATCTCTGCTGTCAGAGAGAACATAGATGTGGTTGTTGATGAAGGTTCTATATTTTTTCCGAGGCTGAGTTCAATTGCGAATATCTCTGCTTGAAAGACGGAGTTGGGAATGACCATGCTGTGCGTGTTGGTGTTAACTCCGTATACTCCAGCGCCAACGCCTTCCTCTACTTTGGAGCCATTTGTGTACCAGATGAAGGACAGGCAGATAAAGGTGGATCTATTTTGCTCCCGCTTGTGCCGTGAGCGGAGAGTGACCTTATAATTTTTTGGCTGAAGTTGTGTTTGGGAAGACAGTTGTCAGCGACAGATGTTTTTAGGGTTTCGTGCCAGCTTAGTTCGTTGATAATGTCCGAGTGGACTAGCTTATGATTTGAGTAATCTTCTGTGATGAGCTTGTGGCTTTGGAGCATTGGCCACCTTAGCTCCTTTGGCATCGTATCATCCGCGAAATTTCTCTTTCAGCTTGGAGAATTGTTGTATAACAGGTCTCACAATGCTGATTTTTGGAACCGCAACTTAGATATTTGGTTGTCGCCATGCTCTGGCTACAGTAAGTCGGTTAACATCGCTCTATAACTGACACTAAAGATCAGTGTTGAACCGTAGTTTTAATAGTTTTCAATAATTTGTTTACAAGGTGGGCCGTGGCGTTGTGGGTATGTGCGTCGACCCCAACCTCGACGTCGTAGGTTCGATTCCTGCTTTGAGACCCTTTCGAGTCACTGACAATGCTCAAGGAGTATTTCCTGTCTAGAAAAAGCTTCTCAAACTTGACCGTTCGGATTCGGCACAAAACTGGTGGTCCCTACCACTCTTGAGAGAACAATAGCACGCACAACACGAGTGGTTGCTGAGAAGCTAGGCCCTGGCCTTCTATGGGCTGTAGCGCCACCCATATTATTATATAATAATTTGTTTACAAGCAAGCCCGAAATAATGGATGAAGCGGGATGCCATAATGCCAGTAACACTGACAGCCGTTGTTACATAATAATTGGACATCAGCCACAATTGCGTTATACGATTCAACTTAAGTGTTGGCATAACGGCTGTGGTTGGTTTAGTGCCTGCCCTTGGTTATATGGGTTCGCGATTAATCTGATTTTCAAATCTCTCCCAGTCGTTAGTAGCCCAATAGGCCACAAGAGGCATAAACAAAGGACGATGCAGTTATTAACACCTACAGAATCTTCCTCTGTACTCCTGTCCTGCTCAAGGTCGCCTACAATATTCCGTCCAGGGTCCTGTGTGAGCACGACCAATCGACAGACTATTTCAACACATATGCGAACTTTAGAATGGATTAGGGAGCAAAGCGATACTTCCACCAATTCCACCACTTTCACCAAAGCTAGTATCATGAAAAATTTGATCTGGTTGTTTCGCACCACGTTAACACAAATGAAATGCACCGTGCAATAAAAGTGAATACCATCTGAGCCCTTTGAAAACTGCAGCGCGTTTCAACAAGCGCATGAGCTGCCATGGGAGCTGCTGAAGGTCTTAGTGCGGCTTGTAGGTGTAAATACGGAAGACACTATCTTCTACAATAAAGACCGACGGTTTGGTTACGTAGGTGGCTTATACATCGTCGCACGAGTTAGGAAACACAATACAGAGGGCCACACTTGAGACGTTTACAACACTACTGACCCCGGCAAACGCAATGACAACAGAGTTCGAGGAACTATATCGATATTCGGTTGAGCAGAAAAGATCAATGTAAAAATAAAGAGCGAACACGCACAAAACATAAACAAACTAATAGGAAATTAGAGCCATTCAAATAGTAGCTAGAGAATTTTAAGGATACACTTATAACTCGAATTAACAACGTGATGCAGTACACGATTTAACCGCAATTGAAGAACCGCCAAAATACGCTGTCAAGATCAATGATTAGAAGGCGAAGTGCATGCTGTCTACCAAGAAATTTTCAGTCCTACAATACCTTCAATAAATATTGCAATTGACAACGTTTTGAAGTAGTAGTGAAGGAGTTTGTCTACTTGAAATTCTGAAAACACCACGCACAATAGTGGAACTCCGACGACAACTGGGTTAAAAATGAAACACCAACATCAAGCCCAACTAAACCCTAATTTTGCCAGCCCTGCTCTATGCAGCTGGATAGTAAGCAGAACAGCAAAACTCATTATTGATGCCTTCGAGAATTCTAAGTCGGATCTAAGAAGATTAGACATACCATACCTCTGAACAAAGGTGTCAATGTAACCTGGAAAGCAAAAACCTGACGACTGATCTATTGGCTCGGGCACATCGAGCGCTTGCGCACAAATGCTCCAGGTAAAAGAGTCTTCGAATCCGAGCCTCCTGCGTTTGAGAACAAGATGTTAATTGTACCTCGAATATAAAGAC
The DNA here is from genome assembly GCA_916610145.1 of Eristalis arbustorum. NCBI lineage: Eukaryota > Metazoa > Arthropoda > Insecta > Diptera > Syrphidae > Eristalis > Eristalis arbustorum. The sequence goes on from OU744317.1 coordinate 12,582,521, forward strand.
GAATTCCACCTAGTCATTTTGGATTCATGCCAACTTGGTCTTGACGAAGCGGCTTGGGCCCACCACGAGCAGCGGGCCAGGTGAGAAAGTAAGCACTTTCGTGACCCTTCATTAATCTTAAGAGTTTATATTTAAGACTATCCGAAGCGAACTGTGTCATAGGAACAAGGCGTAACAAAATTCACCAAAAAATGAATTGCAACAAGCAATGCTCTCACTTCAGGGTTTGCTTGCTATTGAGGCACAGGTTCTCCCCGGCCCCAATAAAAGAGGAGGAATAAGGGTTTGTTTGAGGTAGGTCGAGTGTCTAGCTTTTTTCTCTGTCTCTTGATAAAAGCGTCACAAAGATCCCGCTGTAGCAAGTCACTGATAGTAAGACATCACACAGTGAAGGTGGTTCGTAGTCAAGACTTTACGATCCGTTTTATGCGAGTTTGCTACTGGAATCCAGTTTGCTGTTAGGCCTTCTGACGATGCAAAGCAAGGTTCAAAAATGTCTCCTTCAAATCCTCTTCAAGCTGGACAACTAATAAGCACAATCCATTGGTCAAGAAAACACTCCTTCCGTACAGCGCTTGCGAAAAAATACCAACTCTCAGAGACTGAATACAGAACCCCATAATCGTCACTGTAATAAAACGCATCGTGCGAAGTGAAGGGTTCAATTCCTGATAACCCTGACAACTGCTACATCCCGGAGCTGGATGCCACGCTCTATGACCACACTTTTCGTTCCCTTCAAGGCGAATCGTATCCTCGCTCGGCAGCACTTGTTTTATATCCTCTCCCAGTTAACGTTCAATTGGCAGAAGTTTGCAATTTTACGGTCACTCTGGTCGTGTACATATGCCTGGCCTCAACTGCTAGTAGGTTTCCGTGTAAAATCTATCGAAATTGTTTTCTCCTGCGACGCCGAGGCATAAGCTGTTTTACTTAAGGGAACAACTGTAGTTCACTTTATGACCTATAAACCCGATGCGCCCGCTCTCAACCCTATCGTGGCCACAGTAGCGCTGAGAATACTTTGAAATACTTTGACGGCACATTTTTACGACATCGATAATACGCGACGAAAGAATGTAAGAATCGATACAAGCATCCTGCATGCTTGCTTCGATATTTTGCTGACATTCCGGAGGGTCTCCCCCATCCGACGACTGATTGAGTTCAGATGCATGCTTGAGCTCATGCAGTCAGAAATTCAGGTGGGAAGGGGTATCAGAACCAGAACTTGATTGCTTCCGGTCACCAATTTATTATTCTTTGCGAAAATTCCCACTCCCACGCAAGACCACGTGAATTCACTTCCAGCCAGATCAACTCATAGAATCTAGTTAAACTACCCCCCGGTCGCTGTGCGTCGTCGTCATCGTCGGTCGGCACACACTTGAGAGGGAAGTGCTTATTTCACAAACGAACTTAAGCAAATCCAGCTTTGATGAATTTTCTGACGGTAATTAGGACATCATCGTGCACAGTGCCATCCAATTAATATGACGACATGCAAACATGATGCGCACTTGAAGTACACATGCACACACGTTGTGTGTACACAACGGGCAAGTGTGCTTCAATTAAGCTTTAATAAAATTTCCTGCAGGTGGGTGTCTCATGTGCAATTACCGAACAATTTTGACAGTTGGTCGAAAGCAGATAATTACTCTATTGTCACGGACACATCAAGGCCAACGAGGAGATCAAAGCCGATGTGGTTGTCCATGGGAAGTGGATGTTTGGATTAATTTATTAATGCAGACACGTGTGAGAGGAAGGGGTTTATGGTGTTTGCTTAAGGAATGCCGCGAATTACAGAGAAGTACTTAAAGAACTCAGTCGAGTCAGAACTTCCAAGTGACAGTGCTCGAGCTAATTAGTGGAATTCGAAACTCATGTAAATATCATGGGGTTACAGACATACACCAAATCAGAAATTGTACTCATATTGGGCGTAGAAATTCCATCTATTTAAAATGCCACAAATAAGGTGGTAACACCCCGATGGATGATACTTGCAGATGAAGAATGATGTCTGTAACTTTCAAAGCTGAACGCTGTATCATTGGCGAAAAAAGCTAGGAAAGTGTACTACGGTACATAAGGTAGTGGTAAGCGATGGGCAATTGCGAATAAAAACAAGCGAATAATTCGATGGTTCTAGCAAACGAAATTATTCGAATTCAAATTGAGCGGAGTCGATTGTTGATTTTCGATTCTTGTAGGTCCGATTACAATCGCCAACGAATGTGTGTATTCGTCGATTCTCGCAATTGCCCATCTCTTTTTCATTTCGCTTCACTCGAATTTAAATTTTAACAATTGCCAATTAATTCGATTGTGAATCTCATTCGCAATCGCCCATCGCTAGTACTGGTATGAAGGACATAAAAACATTTAATAAAAAGGGAGCCAATACCGAACCTTGAGGTACGCCAGAGTGAGTGGTATATAATAACGAAGGCGTTTGTCTTAGTATATAGGCTCTTCGAACGTGATTTTGTCTTAGAATTTTACCAAATGTCTTGTAGGCAGCAAGGCAAGCAGTGAAGTTTCACTTCATAATACAAAAAAAATATCATTCATGAAGCAGACTGCGATATGTATTTTTAAATATGTAGCTTCTTCTTCTTCTTTGTGTGGCGCTACAGTCCGGGGTGGACCTGGGCCCCAACCAACATGCCTCTCCAACTAGCGCGATCTCTGGCTAGCTGTCTCCAGTTTCGCACACCAAGTTGGTTGAGGTTGTTCTCCGCTTGGGTGCGCCACCTTAAACGCGGGCGTCCTTTGCTGCAGGCCAGGTTCGGATTCGAAAATTCTTCGAGCCGGAGCTGTAGTGTTCATACGCTCTACATGACCTAGCCACCGTAGGCGTTGGATCCGTAGACGCCTAACTAGGCTCATGTCGCTGTACAGCCCGTACAGTTCGTGATTGAATCTTCTCCTCCAGAACGCGTCAACACAAACAGGACCAAAGATCGTGCGTAGAACTTTTCTCTCAAAGAGACCAAGGACTTCTTCATCCGCTTTCGAGATTGTCCATGCCTCCGCGCCGTATAGCAGGACTTTGATGATCAGAGTCTTATATAGAGTCAAATTGGTTATTCGAGAGAGGGCTCTATTACTCAATTGCCAATTGAGCCCAAAGAAACAGCGGTTGGCCAGAGTTACCCTACGCTTGATCTCGGTACTGATGTTGTTTGTACAATTTACTCTGGAGACGAGGCAAGTGAAGTCCTTGACTACCTCGAAGTTATAGTTGCCCATTTTGACGCTGTGTCCAAGACGTCGATGTTGTATGTTCTTTTTTGAGGACAGCGTTTTGACCTCGTTCACCGCCAGACCCATTTTTGCCGCTTCCTTCTCAATGTTAACAAATGCCTCATTAACGGCTCGCCGTATTCGACCAATCACGTCAATGTCATCCGCATATGCTAGCAGTTGAACGGACTTTTGGAAAATCGTGCCTCTAGTGTTGGCGTGTGATTTTCGCACGATCTTCTCCAGGACGATGTTAAAGAAATCACATGACAGCGCGTCGCCTTGTCTAAAACTTTTTTTGACATTGAAGGTCTCGGTGAGTTCGTTACCGACCTTGATGGAGCAGCGAGAGTTCTCCATCGTCACCCTGCACAGCCTGACGAGTTTGGCAGGAATGTCAAAACTAGACATGGCGTTGTATAGCTCGTCTCTCTGCACGCTGTCATATGCGGCCTTGAAATCGACGAACAGATGGTGAGTGTCGACTTGCATTTCTTGGGTCTTTTCCAGGATCTGCCGTAGTGTGAAGATTTGGTCTGTTGTGGACTTTCCTGGCCTGAAGCCACACTGATATGGAGCTATCAGATTCTTAATGAACGGCTTTAGGCGAGTACACAAAACGGCAGAGAAGATCTTATACGCGATGTTAAGAAGACTGATCCCTCGATAGTTGGCGCAGTTGAAGGTTGAGCTGGTGCATGCGCCCAACCAGATCATCTCCAGCTGCCTTAAATATTTCAGCGGGCAGACCGTCCGCTCCAGCAGCTTTGTTAGACTTCAGTCTTGATATTGCTACCTTGACCTCGTCTAAGTCTGGGGGACGGTATTCGCGTCTGTCATCGTCCAGATTGAGTGGAACATTCTGCCTAACAGCGGTATTTTGGTCCTCATCGCCGTTTAACAGTCTGCAAAAATGATCTTTCCAGATTCTCAGTATCGACAGCGACTCTACTACCAGATGTCCATTTCCATCCCGACCGGCTTCTGTCCGAGTTTTATATCCATTGGATAATTGTTTTACCCTTTGATAAAACTTTCGGACGTCACTCCTGCCATAACACCTCTCCATCCCCTCGACCGCGCGCTTCTCATGCTCTTTCTTTTTTCTTCTGAGAAGCCGCTGCTCTTCCCTTCTCTTCTGTTCGTAGAGCTCACGAACAGCCCTCGTTCGATGCAGCGTTGCCTTGTAGGCCTCCTGTTTGGCTGCATGTGCCTGCCTGCACTCGTCGTCAAACCATGGGTTCCTTCTAGGTGGTGTCGTAAAACCCAGCACATCAGTGGCAGCTTCTTTGGTGGCTTCTTGACAACGACTCCATTCTCCTTCGATGGTTTGTGCAGGCGGCGTCGAACTTACAGAGAGTTTCTGGGAGACTCGGTCGGCAAAGATCCTGGCAGTCCGCTGCGATTGTAGCTTTGCGACGTCAAACCGTGGTGTTCGTTCTCGACTCCGTTGTTCTCGTGATATCCTGATTCTTACCTTGGCTTCAACAAGGAAATGGTCCGAGTCAACATTGGCTCCTCGGAAAGTTCGGACATCGAGGATGCTGGAGGAGTGTCTGACGTCGATCGCAACGTGATCAATCTGGTTGACGGTTGGTTGATTGAAATATGTAGCTTGGCGTGTAATTATTCTAGGGCAATAAGAAATCAAGGACAAAATGGGTGGAATTTGCTACAATTCGTATGTAAGGGCTTTTTCGATCGAGTCATCATCGCTTATCAAGTCGTCCAAGTACATTTCTTCTTGGATTGCTTGAGTTCATTCACCTTCGGCATGTTCTTAGCCTGAAAACAATTAAATTGCCCTACCCACCTAGCAATTTGTTTTCGCTTATCTGACTGCGATTTCCCGGCACAACTTTTTGATGTCGACTGTAAGTGTGTGAAATCTCCTGCACAGCAGAATGATGTCGACAATATATTCTTGTAGCTTCAGACTCACTAACACATGATCATTGAGTGAAGTTTTCTTTCTTCTTCTTCAGTTAAAAAAATTTTAGCCACCTCGCTGCTATGCCATTGATGCGTTCCATGATCAGCCACAGTTTGAATATTTGCGAATTGCGACGTTTAGTTACTTATACCTTGTAAATTGGTAGATATTTTTTTCTTTGACATCTGATGTGAATTATCTGTTGTATTGGGATTATTTTGGTTTTGGAACTCACGCTTTACCGATGTTCATAAATGCTTCATCATTATACTCTGGGACCTGGAAGCCTGCATTGGACATGATACTGCCGACATACAACAAATATTAAGCAACAGTTTTCCGATAAAATCATACGATCCACTAATATGGTAGCGCAGTCAAAGCACGCGAAATATCCAGGCCACTCGATGCTCCGCATTGAATCTTTATCACGAGCTTTTGCTCCATCACAACGAGGTGTGTTTTTGGACATGGTCCAACCACTTCGTTCCGGAACTAAAACGCTGACGTCTATTTGATAAAATCGGATTCGAGGCATGTCATGATTGAGTAAAAGCAGTTCAGAGTACCGCAAAAATGGTTTGAACATCAAACTCGCTCTCGCTGATTATAGATCTTCCAAGGCGTTTCAAAATTGACTCATCTTCGCTGAGCCTAAAGAAAAGAGCAGCAATACTGCTTCCATCAAGGGTTGAAAAAGATCCCGAGACTGCTCCACTTGCTTCCATGGGCTCTCTAGCAACACGTAAGTAGAGCAGCCTCGGCTTTGTCTAATTAAGCTTTCACTCCAGCATCAGCTCACGATGCCACAAACGTATCGAACTCGATCTTGGGTTCTGTGTAGGAGGATGTGAGGACAACTAAGTCATTTGCAAAAAAATATGTTTTCTTTTCAACTCCCTTCTTCGAAGCAGCATGCAATTCAGGGATACACTGAAAAAAGTGACTAGACCCATCCTTCAGCACGTCCATTGCCTTCAGTGAGAGGTGTTGAATTGGTTAGAACAGAGCCCTCAGTCGCATGACTCTTCCATCTGCTATTGCCTTCTCGAGTAACATTTTTGGAGTGAAATGCTGCATGGTTATGCTTCTGCCCACACCTGCAAGCATATTTCTATCCTTTATTGGACTATTCTCCGCCACGCTCGACGCTACTGATCTGTCATCCGCGGTGTCCTATTCAGGCTCACGCAGTTCCACCTGAACACCTTCTTCGCTGATTCGAGGTCGTTTTCGACAACTCTCGCCGTACTAGCAGGGGTAAGTGGCACAGTTGCTTGAGAGCCTGCCCCTGATTATAGGGTTCCTCGGTTCGAATCCCTAATTTTCAAGCCTGGCCCAGTCTCCATTTGCCAACCTGCTTCTCGCAAAGCCAAGCAGAGGCCACGAATAGCAACCAGTCTCTATGGGTTTTGCTTTTTCTCCGATGGCTTATTGAAATTCAGGTTTTTCTGCAGACGAGCTACTTCGTCGGTGAGATACAGCGTGATGGTCAGTGCTCTGCTCAATCCCTCTTATCATACGAATACCACAAAGTATCCTCGTTTCACACACGATGGTATAGAGATATAACTATTTGCGGAAGACTGTCACGGCATCAATGCGATGCTAAACTAATTTTTCAGTCCATTTGCATACAAGATATCCCATTCGGACTAGAGAATCAAGTCTGTTTGTGAAGGTGTTAATTACCGTCTGATCGGCGTATCCAAGAAAGTAACTACATGAAATATTTCAAACGCTCCACCTTCGCAGTCGCTCAGAAACGACCAAAACCAGGTCACAACGAAATGCGACATCAAACCTACAAAGCGATTCCCGCACAAGGCCTTCCCTTAAGGTTTCTTTTAGCAATTAGGGTTACAGCCATTTACGAATGATTTATCTCTTTTTCCGAATCGCTTCTTATCTTCCTTGAGTCGCTCTCTCCAACCACATACAGTCTTCCCCGAAGGCAGGCTCTTCAAACATCGTGCGAAGACACACAGAAGCGAATGAAGAAGCTCGTATGTAGTACATCCCCCAGATTGCACTGGAAAATCAATTTCAATACGTACTCACAAATATTTAAACAAACCCAAACAGAGGATGTTGACTTTCGATCCCGCTTCCTTCCACGCAAACACCCGGTCGGCAGGCTGCGTCCGGATTTAATTGTCGCCAATGTTGTCATCGGCAAATACGACTCGATAAATTGAAAATTTGCTTATTGTCGCCGGATGGCTTAAGGTCACGTTTGTTTATTAGATGATATCTTCTGATATTCGATCCGAAAGTGGTCATTATCCCAGTCGATGTGCGTACTTTCGCCGAGCCAGCTTCGGCAGCCAATCACAGTGAGTTGCCAAATTAAGTCCTTCAACTGCTGCCTCCCTCCCACTTTGGTTTCACTGCTGATTTGTAATATTTAATAAGGTTTCGCCGGAATATCGGTTTCTTGCCCTGTGCCTGTGCCATGGTGATTTTCAGCAGTCACTGGGAATGGGCTCCTTGAGAGGAGTCGGCGTTGGGCCGCCAATTTAACAATCAACAGTCGTTGGTAAGTGCTCCGCACGGCAACACGGGCACTTATTGATTTCATATTCGAGGGAGCGTGTTTATTGTTTTCGCTGTCGGAAAATTGAAAACCGAATGCGATTTGAATAATGACACAAGGACTGCAGAAGTCATGAAAGCAACCGACTGTCGGAACGTGACGACGTAAATTTCGATTTTATTGCTCGATGCCGGTTCACTTCATTTGTCTTCTTTGAGGAGAGGACGTTGCATTTCGCTGAAATTAGTTGCTTTACCATGTTGGTTGGTTGATTGGGATCGACGATATGCTAATTTTGAGCAAACCTTGAAAGTTCCGGTGGTCTAAGGTGTCCCTGAATTCCGGTGGTCTGATGTGTCCCCTGCTGTGGCTCTCAGTCAAGATACCATGAAATGTGGGTAGTCGTCTGTACGTTCAGCTGACTGCGGCTGAGTTCCTTTCGAACTAGGCTCACCAACTGATACGAGATCTTCCTTTACCATTTGAGGTACCAGTCTAGAATCGGTTTGACAAAGTGCCACTGTACAGCTCGTAAAGTTTGTCGTTCAGGCCCCACCTCTACTCAAATATTTGACAAAACCTTAGCACTTATAGAATTAAGGAAACTAACACACTAAGCGGCGTACATTATCAATTCAATACAGAAGGAGCCTTGACTCCCTCTGCGCTTAGGCTACATAGTTGGATCCCGAGCACAGTCGTCAGCATTTTTGTGTATGGTTCGCGCCAATGATTGTGGATTCTTCTTCAAGATACTGGTAACCCATGCTACCATCATAAACGATTCATTTAAACGAGCTTTCTCTCTGGCCACTGTGGGTGTTAACCTTTACCGGGACTAAGGCAACCAATTCGCAAACTGCAGGGTAACAAAGTAGAAGCTAAGTACTGGAAACGATGGAAAATTAGCAGAGCAGCATGAAAATGCCTCAATAAGGTACACCAAGTGCGTAGGTTTTGACTATGTGGACTTATGACGGCATACTACTTGGAGGGCACTTGAATGTATTCCCGACATCTAGAAAAAATTAACTTAGTTGCACCCAACTTGTCGGCTTTCTCTGTAGAGCTCAGTATCTTCAAGATTGGAGCGAGTTAGTTTGCTGGTGAGTAGCTGATACTGACTCTTCGTTAACCGGGAACCAGATTGTCTTATGTTCACCATTGTTTTCTTCATTTTCAAAAAAATGATGCGACTGTGAATTCTTCAATGGTTCAAATCAGTAAGTGGTCAGCTGTCTCTACAATTTTGGATTCTGGGCAACCTGACCGTTTTCCTCGCTTCTACCTCCTAAGCCTTAGCCTAAGCAATCCTCTGATGGGAAGCTGGTTATGCCCTAATCTGTAAACCCCCTTCTTGGTCTCTTCTTAGAGCTTCAGCTTTTCATTTGCCATGGTAGCTATGAAAGAGCAGACCTCTGCCCAGTCTCTCTCCGATCTCGTCATGTAACGTAGGAGATCGTCTGTGCTTGGCAAGTAGAACACACTGATGATGAGTAGCGTCGTCATTCACGTCTGGACATTCCAGGCAAATATGTGAGCTATGGTTGATAGGATAGGAACTGCGTAAAATAAAATTACAGTTTCCCATTTTTCTCTTCGTCCAAAATTAAATGATGGGAATGAGCCTCAGTGTTCCCACAAGGACTCTGTAGAGTCAAATGGACTAATTTTGCTTAGCCTGCTTAGGGGACTAAGAATGTTTTGGTTTGACTCATTTTTCTATTAACAAAATTAGACATTAATTAAATTGCGTATTTTTATTTCACATTTGAATTTTTATAAATTTGCAAGGTGTGAACTACGCTTCAATATTTCCTGAACGCTTTCATTTAAAATGCCTGAGCATATACTAGTACTGCATCCAGGACTGGCCAGACTTAGAGCCAGAAAAGGAATGCAGTCGTATCTTCATAGATGGCTCCAAAACTTATGAAGACTCCGCTGCTTTCGTGAAAGCAACAGCATTAGACTGCCTCATTGGATATCAGTTTTGTAAGCGGAAGCCAATGCGCAACAAACTATATTTAAAAAACAGGTGGAAGGGTGTCTGTTGGACCTCTCGAGAGCACTGTCGTAGAAGGCATGACTCTCCAGGATGTGGATAGACCAAACATTTGCTCTCGATTCCCCGGCATCTTTGTTGTCCCTTGACAGAAACGGCGTGATAACGGGCCACCACACCTTTGCTAAACATATAAATGTGCTGGGTTTAAGCGAAGATACCCTCTGCGATGTCTGTGGACGGCTACAAGGCATAGCACTTTCTCTGTCACTGTCCCGTCTTTAATTGGATCAGGTGACAGGTCTTCGGCAATAATGTGGTTGGAGTTGATACTGTAGGCCCTTCACCACAGAAGCGCCAGTTGATCTTCCGAAGGAATTGTAGGTTGCCACCTGGCAGTACAATGGACCAGACTCAAGACTGGTGCTCCAGTGCTCCACAACATACTAGTTTCCTTTGTGTTTCTTAGTTCTCACATAAGGATGCATTGTTTTATCAAAAGCCATTGTTGGAACTCACATATTTTCAACATTACTAGTTTTTTAAGCTTCTGGGACTCATATATAATTTAACCTGCGGTAAAACTGGAGCATATGTGTCCACCTGCCCTTTGTAGAGCCGTCCGCGCTGCCACAGTGTTATCAATACTGATTCTTGATCATTCACGCGCCACCTCAGATCCACCCTCTGGCTCTCGTTCGCGAGTATCTCGATGGGGACCATTCCGGCTAGAGAGCAGGCTGCATTGTCAGATATGGTTCGGAAACCACTGATGGCCTTCATTGCGAAGAGTTGCCATCAGTTATTGCCATTGCACCCGTCCATATCGGAGCAGCGTACAGGAGGACTGAGGTGACCATTCTAGACAGTAGAATCCTACGAGCGCATTCAGGGCCTCCGATGTAAGGGGGCATTCGCGAGTTCTGCCTGCATAGTCGATACCTTCTTACTGGAATACTCAGTGTGGGTTTTGAAGCGAAGTCTATTGTCCCTCATGACACCAAGATACTCTTACTACAATCGTCATCATGTCGCTTCCTCTTTGAGTATAAATGTTGCGCAAACTAGTCAAACTTTCCCGGGCGTAGTACAATTGAAATTCGTGACCAGATGTCCGGATGCACATTTAGAGATTTGTGTGCATCCTGAATCCTGGTTCCAGTGATCTCAATTAAAACTAAAACCTCCAGCCACCTATTTGAATTGTGACGTTTAATTGGCTATTAGCTGCTGTGGTTTCTCCCTTATTCGTGGAACCGCCAATCAACACATACACCACGGAGAATAGTGTTAAATTTCTCGCATGTATTTGCTTTGCTGTCAACTGAGATTCGCTTGCGTAAAAACTTTGTATATTGTTCTTTTTAAACAGAAATCTCTACCCTTTTCCCACCACCTGACTGTTTCCAGGGTTCATTGGCCCTCTCGCCTAATATTTCTTTTTTCTTAATTCCAGAAAGCCTTTGATACACCTAAATTTAAATCAAGCTCAATCGGACGAAAAAGGAGACAAAAAAGTACTATTGCATTTAGATTTAACTTATCGACAGCTTCGAGTTCAACGAATCAATTGAATGTTTAATCAATGTAATTGACTTCACGTAAATGCAGCAAAAATATACGCCCTTCAATCAGCTTCTATTTGATTTTGAGCTCTCACGCCGATTCATTGCAGGCTGCTTTCAATGGGACTGGCAACTCATTGAATGCACATACAATATCGACTACATAAACTGGTAAAGAGAAGCAGATATTTGTTCCCGTTTTCAACTATCAGCATCGATGAAGAATGGTTCGAAATTTGGAGCTCCCACTTAAAAAAGTTATGAATTTTAGCAAGAATTGTTTTGATGTTGTAAAAACAACCACATTGCCTTGAGGCAGATCAGTACGAGAAAAATAAGATACACAGGTGTGGAATATGAATGTGTGAATTTATTCAGTATAGAAGTTTATTTAAAGCTGAAAATTAATGATTAATGAATTGTGTTGAACACATTAACGTCCGGAAGGCATACAAAAATTTCAGTTTTCATTTTGTACAATGAAAAGCTTGAGTTTCTGGCATAAATACATTTTAGATACTTGTTTTTCTTCGTCCTTGCGGTTTCTAAATGACATCCCTGAATTAGTAATGAACAGCTTGTGCAGGAAACAAATTCTTTCAAGTGCCTGACTCCGTTTCTAGATGGGATCAAGGAAATTGTGAAAGAAGGACATTGTAACAGAAAAATGCCTTCGCTTAGTGACAAAAGCAGTTAACTTGCACACAAGAAATTGATTTAACAATCTTATTTTTTGTCCATAGACAAAACTATTGCTTGAAAAAAAAAATGCAAACACCAGGAGTTGCATGTAACTGATGCCAAACTACAACTGAAACAATCGATTGTTGGATATATCTCTCTCCTTCAGACTTAATCGATTTGTTCTTTCAATTTTTTACCATTATATGGGTGGCGCTACAGCCCGTAGGGGGCCAGGACCTAGCTTCTCAGCAACCACTCGTGTTGTGCGTGCTATTGTTCTCTCACGAGTGGAAGGGACCTACAGTTTTAATGCCGAATCCGAACGGCTTTGTTTGAGAAACTTTTTCTAGACAGGAAATACTCTTTGAGCATTGTCAGTGACTCGAAAGAGGTGGGGCCGTGAAAATTATTTCTGTCGCTCAGAGCTGGAATCGAATTTACGATGTCGAGGTTGGGGTCGACGCACATACCCACAACGTCACTGGCCACCACATTTTTTACCATTACTTTTTTTTTTTGCTGTAATGAATGTATGAATTAGTCACCCATGTTTTGGTTTCAACCGAAGAAGTTTGTAAAACAATAATTAGTGCAAAATCAAACTTCTTGGTTTTAAATAAAAAACAAATAAGTAAGGAGTCCTTTAGTTGGGCATAGAGACTGGCTTCCTAACATAACTCAGCGGGTATTTTCGATTTTAACAATGGGCTATATTTGGTGTTTGACACATGGTTTCATTCAAATAAGCAAATACAGCTTATTCTGTTTCTACGCGGTCTTTTTTACTCGGTTTTGATGTAACACGGTTTAAAAATAAAATATTCTTAATTTGTTTACACGATTTTATTTCATTAAGCACGATTTAAAATTGTTTGTGCTTAGATTTGTTTGTAAAATTTAATTTTTGCGAAGTATGTTCATTTCACAAATTTAAGGGAACTCCCTTTTTGCGCGTACAAGCAAATTTACTGGTCAAAGCAAATGTAAATAGCACAATTTTAGGGGAATTCCCAATGTCTTTTTCTTTACACGTGTTTTTTTTCTGGAATCAATCTACAGAATTAGATGTATGGTAATAATTGTAGTGCTGTTTCCAAGCACTCTCGACTCATATAACAATTTTCTCGTCTAAGTTTAGTAAGACCAATTTTGTTGTCAAAGCTTGCAGACGAGTTTTTACACATTTCCCATTTAGCTGTCAACATGGTACAATGTGGTCTCGGTGAACAACCGGTGGCCACATTAGTTCATCAGCCAATCACACAAAACTGGGCTAGATGTCACAACTTCCCTTGAACTTCTATCGCAAATGCATACAGTTTTCGCTGTGATATGTGCGAGAGACCAACATTTACGGAACATTGTTTTAGAAATACAAATGAAATTTCAAAATGCTTGATTAGATTCGACCTGTTCTTTTTTCCCCTTCTTATTATACACTTTTTTTGGTGGCCCGTGGCGTTGTGGGTATGTGCGTCGAACCCAACTTCGACGTAGTAAATTCGATTCTTGCTCTGAGCAACAAAATTAGTTTTCATGGACCCACCTCTTTCAAGTCACTGACAATGCTCAAAGAGTATTTCCTGTATAGAAAAAGCTTCTCAAACCTGGCCGTTCGGAGTCGGCATAAAACTGTAATTCCCTACAAATCGTGAGAGACCAATAGCAAGTACAACGCGAGTGGTTGCTGAGAAGCTAGGACCTGGTCCTCTATGGGCTGTCGCGCCACCATATATACACATATTATATATTATACATTGTTGGTGTTGAAAATATATAAAACAAGCATATTATACATTTTTGATTCTACATACGGCAATGAACAAAACAGTGTGAAAAATTGACCTCAAAAACCAGATTCGCAACGCAAAACTATATATAGACTGTTGTTAAAATAATATAAATGACTAGCAAAGCAAATAACAGCAATTTAACGAGGTTGTGCTTTAACTAGGGATAGCTAGTTGCAAGCAAATTTGACGTAGCTCTTGAAATCGTTAGCCGGCTGAAAGCGGTTGGTTAATAACACTACTACTATGATTACGGATTGCACAGGAAAGACACATGGCATTCGCTGCTTCGAGTTGGATCAACACAGCTGCCATACGCTGTGAAAACACCAGTAACAACTATGGCCACTCGATGAAACTCACCCTCGCTCGGCGAAGAGCATAGCATAAGTCTTGAAACCAGTGTTACCACAGGAACAGTATATATTCAAAAAAATCATTTTTCTTAGCTTTACTCGGGGACTCATAATTTTTTCAAGAACAAAAATACCGAACATAATTGGATTTCATATTTTCATTTTCTTAATTTTTTCTTCATTTATATATTTTTTTGTCCATTTAAAACGCCTAAATACACACCAGTTTTTTTTTAAATTACTTGTTATTTTGCCCTGCTTGGGATCATAAGTAAGTTAATCTGTGGTAATAGCTGCTGGACCAGAGTGCTGGGTATATCTTTCTTAGGCATTAGTAGCAAAATCGGTACGACTGGTTTGGTAAGTTTGGGACAGACACAGAACAACATACCGAATAATGAAGTAATCTTGATAATCGCAAGAAAACTTCACAGACGACCCCACAGACGTAAATCAAAATAAAATCTGTTGAAATGGAAAGAAATAGAGACCGAGTTCCGCACGAAGCCATCCAAAACATGACGCAGCACTCCACGGTACAAGTACTCTAAGGACAGGGAGTAAAACTGTTCCCCAATCCTGAAGAAATGAGGACTCAATCATTGGCAACCACATATACCGGACTTCAGTTGACCACACTCTGGCCTCTTAGCCGCGTTCGAGACGGCCCCGTCCTGGTCTTGAAGGACACATTTACACCTGATTTCCGAATATGTCACAATAGCTCACAAAATAGAGTAATTTTTCGGCTCTTGATTCCACATCTGATCAGCACATTGCTCACCTGCCGTGAAGCGATGTAAGTCCTGGTACTAAATCGCTTTATTCACAGAGGAAGGGTCCTTGCCAGTTGTTGAAAGGTAGTCGGCTCTCATATTCAACCACACGGAGGCCACGGTAAGAGTTCGTCGACAGGAGCTACATGCAGACTCGCCTTGAAACGCAGACTGCACTTCATCTTTCTTAATATCCCACATTCGACTGAGAAAAATCGCATCGATTTGTATATCCGATGCTAACGCAGTTATCTCTAACTTACTGTCATCGTTGATGATTGCCGCTCAACCATCAGTGAAAAATTCCTCGTCGTAAACACAACCACCCACCTGAGGGACCATAAAGAGCTCGCCCCCCTCCCTGACGACTGCGTCAGTCAATAACTACCCTAATCCGCAATATTATCGAGCAATGTACGCAACTTGAAGCAATTGATCTCATCGAACCAACGCACATTTACATATGTACCCGTGGATGTAAGAATGCCATCATGGAGGGAAAATCCAATAAAATTCAAAAGCTCAAAATTCCAAATCAGCATTACGTTTGCAATAAAACTGCTGTCTCGAGACTGTCATTTGCGTTTACACGAAATTCGATCTGGCGCGGTAAACGAAAAGAAAACCACAGAAAATTCAAAACCACAAGAAGAGCTGCGCTGAGACTGAAACGAATTTAAGAAAAAAAAAACACGAGAAATCCCCCTGCGTGAATATAATCCGCCCACTGCGTTTCGGTTTCGGAGCCGACATACGGCAGGGAAAAAATGCTGTCTTCTTCCATCGACCGGGCACACACCCGGCTAATGAAAGTACACAAACACAAGTGGCGTGTCCTAATCCCCGGTACAGCCGGCTTATCCTGACGCACCATGTACGCGCAGAAAAAAGGCGCAAATTGAACTCATATCGGATCCAGGGCATTTGTTTGTACATCCCCTCGTGTTATTGTTACTGAAAAGGATATTGCCATTAAACTCCGCACACAGCCATTGCCTTCGAAGTTTTATCCTCCTTTTTTTTCTCTCTTCTCTCTTGTGATGGGGATATCCTTCGGGGCCTATCTGACACTTGTTTTCTTACCTGAACTCGGTTTTGTTTTTCGGGGCTTAACTCATTTCGCACACAAACACCGCCACGAGCTGGGTGGGCTTTGTTGCGGCCGCCTACGCGACGAGCGCGGTGCGACGCGTTGTAAACGGCAAAGTCCTCCGCAGAGCAGGTGGCCGAGGTTCTTTTATTGCGTTTATTTAATTTAATGTCCCTTCGTTGCTCCAACTTTCACCTTGTGCTGTATTGTTGCGCGGAAAAGTACTTCTCAACGTCTTCATATTTATTCTTTTAAATTGCTTCCTTTCTTCGTCGAAATGACTTTGGGGAGAAACAATAATTTTTTTTTCTTTCCCCCTCGTCGGCGTATTTTATTTTTATGTGTCACACCTGAACTCTTTTCTTTGGGGCCGACAAAAGCTAATATCCGCACAAGACCAGATGAGAAGTGGCTGTAATTGTAGACTTACGCCGCCAATTCAAAGATTAATCAGGACAATCCTTTCATCTTTTCAGGGCGATGTCAAGGCTTCGGGGTCTAGTAATCCTGATTAAGTTGGAGCTTTGCGCTGTTCCTTCTTTACCTCGTGCAATGGATTAACTTGTTCGCTTAGCGGAGGGCAAAGTTCCAGGGACGCGTCAAATTGCGTGCGGATGTATAAATCAGACTTGGGGACAAAGAGTGTGAGCCGCACAAGTTGTGACAACCGTCTAATTGAACGCGTCGATGATAAGTGTGTACGCGCTAAGGCGCTCGCTGAAACTTGGGCATCTGATGTGCGGCGGGGGTAGATGGTGATTAGTGCATTCATTCCGTGGACTTATAAGTGCCAGCAGTGGTCGCTGTGGCATGATAGGAGGGCGCATCGACGCTGGGGTCGACACGTGCGGCTTTCAGGACTCCCAACATCGTCGGAGTCCCTGGTAATGGTAAGAGAATGTTGCACAGAACATAGCCTGATCTTGCTACCATTTCCATACGTAGAAGTATTCAAGGCCAACAGTTGCCTCATTCAGTGTTGATGATCCTGAGGTGAGGTGGCTGATACTGTAGTCATCTTAACGAAGCGGCTTCATTTCATTTTAGATAGAAACTTGAACTCACACTAGACAATAAGCGCTTCACCACTTCAGAGGTGTTTGTTGTTAAGCCACAACTAGAACGAGTTGCTGAGCTGCTTCCATATCGCCGAATCTGCCACACCACACACCAGAGACCAAAATTGATTTCGTCAGTTGCAAGTACACCACAGAAGGTCGTTTCGGTCATAAAGGATGAACGTGGCGTTTTCATTGATTACTTAAAAATTAAACAAAGTAAGACTAAGACTTATTATTACGTCGACTTTTAACAATGAATAAGGGTCGTCGCAAGGAAACAAACATTCATCGGGCAGGATCTAAGGTGTCTGTTGACCTCCAACGTCTCGATGTACTAGGATATTTTGTGCTGGGATCGTCTCCGTTGTTTGTTGTCAACGCAAAAAGGCCTTGCTGCTCGAAAGACGTAAATAAGATCAACACAATGATTTATCTCTTCGTCAGATATTTAAAGCATAAAAGATCAACGCGACCGCAAGGCCTCAGACAATGAGATGGGGTGCAAACATTTCACATAGAAAGTAGCTCCGTACAATCAATGTGGGCAGGTATGAAGTCATGATTGAAAAGAACTGAATAATACGTTCGTCTTACACGCAATTGCTTTAGATCAAGCCTAGTAGAAAAGGAAACCTAGTGAATCTCTTTTTTATTCTCTCTTCTTTATGCTCTCAACAGAAAGCAAAATCCCAACGTACATGATGATGTAGTCATTTCGCATGCATTGAATGTCGAATATAACCCTTGAATATTAATGTGAGGATATTCTTGTTAAGATTGTATTATAAATCCTATATTCATTGTTAGTTCGTCATTCGTTCTCAATTCGTCGTCAAGTAAAAAGATGCTTTGCAGTTCCTTCCTGAATCAATAGCAAAATGAGAGCTAAGTGGCTCAAGAAGCGTACGCGTAGATTAAAGCGTAAACGTAGAAAGATGCGTCCAAATAAATCAGGCAAATTGACCATGTATTCCAACGCTATCTGCACAAATGAAACGCAATTATTGCTTCGAGCCTTTTGATAAATGCGACTGAAGAGACACTCTGTGATCACTAAAAGCTGAAAGAGTCCCGAAGTGGATAAGCAAAGAAAATAGATAATATTGGATACAATCATAGAAAAATAGAAACTTAACATTTACTGATCGCACCAATTCTGGACGGATGGGATATCATTTTGCAAATCCATCGCATTCGTCAATGATTGCACTGATTTAAAAAAATGTACATGGTCAGCCTAGAAAAGGCAGTTAGAGTGAGAAACATGGAAGGGCAAAAGAAAGAAGAACCAAAATGACTGCCGTGTGGTACCCCAGAGAAATTAAAAATTACTTGCGACAGATCGTTTCAAACTCTTACAAGCTGTCTACGATTTGTAAGACAGGTACTCAATGAAACACATTGATCATTTTTTTTATATTTATAATACCCTTCATTGACAGGGGTAAGGCCACAGCACGGGCCGAGTGAACGGATGGAGAGATGGAGCGGTGGTACCTGTGCACATTGGTCTTAAATATCTGCGGATTGTAGTCTGTGGGAACTATTGGGCTGGGAAAAGCAAACGAGTAGTGCCAACCGAAAGCAGGCTTAAGGCTAAACTGATGAGCATTCCTGGCATTCCATGTGTATTACTGGTGAATGCATGGAGAGGGAGAATGAAGCTAGCTCACTTGAGTATCGTTTATTTAAGTAACGATAAAGCACGGACAATGTAAACACGCGACGTCGAGTCTAATTAGCCCGCTCGCTTAAGTGGAGGATGGTCTGCACTCAAGTTTAGGGCGAATACAATGACAAGCTAAAATAGAAGATGAAGCTAATATCAACTTCTTTAAGAAGAAGAAAGTGGCAGCATTATTCATTGTTGGGAATTAGAGTAATTCAAGGCAGTGTGGGAGTAAGAGAATGCTTTATAACAATGTAGCTAGAGTTTCAAAGAATTGTGTCTTGTTCCATTATAGTCCAGAGAAGCCTATTAGATCCCATTCTGGGAAACAGGTATTGGGAATGATCTGTGGGTTGTTGCTGAAGTTAACGCTGAGCTGGAATATGGGTCTGTCGATTCTTTCTTTCTCGGCGCTATTATAGATTGTGAATAATAATATAATATAATTGTAGGAGTCTTGTTGACGGTTGAAGAGTCGGAGTTTCTCCAACTTGTGTATTGAAATATGGAACCATACCGGACAAGCGTACGTAAGTAATGGTCTTATCTACTTCCACGGAATCTGTTTTTATTTTTGTGGAAACTGTGTTGGGTTTCCACGTAACTTTCCGAGAGTAGCTGAAGGGACATTGTGGCTTTTTGGATGCGGTTGGTGATGTTCTTTCCGAAAACGGAAGTCTCTGGTGAAAGTAAAGGTACTTCATCTCTTTGTCTGACCGTTCGGATCTGTGTTTGTATGATGCTTCAGGGCTTTTAATAACTAGTACTTGGGTCTTCTGTTCGTATGGAGCGTATAGAGTATGCATGGAGTGAGGAAGCAGAGAAGAACATCGTTTTTGTAAAAGGCCCGTATTTTTTGTTTGTCCCTAGACGCTTCGATATCCTTGAGCTGGGAGGTTGCGAGAGATATTTTCTTCAGGCGTAGAAGCTTGTCCTCCTCCCGTCTTCTAGCCTGGTACTCGTCTTAGGTGCTCTTGTCTTCCGTTTGCAGCGCTTTTTGGTATGCTTCGTCGGTTTCACGATTTTTCTGCTCACACTCGCCTAATGTAGCCTAATCTAGTTTCCGCTACCTCTTTGATGGCCGAGCGGCAATGTAACCACATGTCGTTGGCACTTGACGTAGGCATACTGGAGAGCCTCGATAAGTTGCTCTTCGTAGGCTCGTAGAATTGGACGAACTTTTGAAAGATCTTCGATCTTGTGTTGGTGCTTGAATTCTGCACGAGCTTTTGAAGATACTGTTGCCGAAGTCTCATGGGATATCTGAGCTCTCTGTGAGTTCGCTATCTACCATATGCAACCTTTCGGCAACCATGCACAGCATGACGGCTTTGGCAGCAATATCAAAATAAACTAAAATCCATTCCAGTTCGATTGCGAAAAACACCTTCAAAGTGCCCCACTAACCAATAAACATTCCACACGAAGAAGCTTGAAACGCATTCAAACATTTCGATTAAGTTTATCTCGTCTTACACATTGAAAGCAATCTCAGATGCATGCAGTCGGTGAGAACTGCAAATAGCAATACGATTCTCCGGTGCAGCTATTGTAAGGACGAATATCATTTCCACACTTCAAAAACTTCAGAAGAAGACGAACGTCCTCACAAATTTCAACAACCTTCTGTCATATCAATTTAATATTACAAACAGGATACTTCAGATCCACTTCAAAACAACAAACGATGCAAGACCTACTCAGGGGAAACCCAAACTTGTTTCAATTGCCCTTTCGAGTGCCGCAATATAGTCTGGGCGAGAGACAGAGAAGGAGGGGGATGGGAGTAACCAAACCACTCGGTACTTAAGACTATCAAATACAAATGCAGCAATTCTGCAACTCCATGACATCATTGAGAGTCATCTCTTCAGCTTGGGATATCCACTTAAATGCATGGAGCGAGCACAATCCGGTATGGCTGGGACACATCCACCGAGAATGCCAGTGTTAAAAGGTGGCTCTTCAGCTGTGGAGTCTTCACACAGAATTTCGGAAACTTGCACCAAGGACATGTGGAATATTCATTCCGTGTAAGTGCTGTGTTAGCAAGATGCCAACTTGTTTTACAGCGATAACTGACGTTTACGAGTGTGGTGATGTTTAATTAAAAAGAATGTTTGTGAACGTACTGTGTGCTGTGTGAGTGGCAGGGGAGCATGAAAACAAGCCAGCGGTGATGTCATTGTGATGAGAGCGTGGGGCTTAAGTTTGAAAAGTTTTTAATCAGCGAAGGTTAATATTTAAACATTGTGGGCGATGGCAGTGGAGGCTACGAGGACCTCGACATGAGCTGGGGTTACGGCGGCAACGACCTGTGCGAGTGCATGGTGCTTTTCGGAAATGTGTTAATTTCGTTTTTTTTAATTTAAACAGATTTGGTGGAAAGATTATTTGTGGTGAATTCTGCGGAGGAAGGGATCTCAATTTAAATGTGTTTTACTTTCTTGGGCGGTTTACTGAAGGAGGCTTCCTGAAGAAGCACGTCCCTATTCAGTGGAACGCCCTGGGCTGATAATGAAAGAAGAATTGTGTCATATTAAGTACTAGAACTCTGTCTGATGGACTTAAGCATACAAGTTAGCTCGTCATACGTAATTATGAGGACAACTCGACAGGAAGTTGCAAGCTCCATCCCTTTAGGCTTTGCATACACTAATTGCTTTCACATGAGTCTACCGGATGTATAGTTTCACACCGACTCTGAATATTGAAATATGAGCATTTTGTGTTGTCTTCTATTTCCAGAGCGTTATCAATTATTAGTGCTAGGGGGGTAGCATAGGTATGGAGGCGTATACGCAACGTGTCTGCCTGTCTGTGATTCCAGATTGTGTACACTTATTGTGCGATTTATTAAAAGTGCTGAAATTCTGAAAATTTACTATTGGAATAGGGTGCCCTTATAAAAAAAAATGCCGTATGGTCACGTGCTACTTTGGCGAAGCAACATATGTAAGTACTTTGTAATAGTGTCATAAGGCCATATTTTGTTTTATGTGCAATTTTACATAAGCAGGAACTGTTTATATTGCCTCTGTTCAAAAATCCATTGAATTATGAAACTATTGACGATACATCCAATCTTCTTCTTCTTTGTGTGGCGCTACAGTCAGTTGTGGACCTGGGCCTCAACCAACAAGCCCCTTCAACTAGCGCGATCTTATGCTAGATCTTTCCAGTTTCGTATACCCAGTTGGTTGAGGTCCTTCTTCACTTTGGTGTGCCACCTTAAACGCGGGCGTCCTCTATTGCGTCCCCAAAGATTCGGATTCGAAGATTTTTCAGACCGGAGCTGAGTTGTCGATATGCTCTACAAGCCCCAGCTACCGTAGGCCTTGGATCCGTAGACGCCTGACTAGGCTGTTCAGTCCGTACAGTTCGTAGTTGAATCTTCTTCTCCAGAACCCGTCGACACAAACAGGCCCAAAGATCGCACGCAGAGCTTTTCTCCCAAAGAGACCAGGAACTTCTTCATCCGCTTTTGATATTTTCCATGCCTGATCCATGGGATGATCAGTGTCTTATATATATTTCGAGAGAAGGGTCTATTACTCAATAGCCAATTGAGCGGAACAGCGGTTGGCCAGAGTTATCCTACGCTTGATCTCGGTACTGATGTTGTTTGTACAATTTACTCCGGAGCCGAGGTAGTCCTTGACTACCTCGAAGCTCTGTCCAAGACGTCGATGTTGTATGTTCTTTTTTGAGGACAGCGTTTTGACCTCGTTCACCGCCAGACCCATTTTTGCCGCTTCCTTCTCAATGTTAACAAATGCCTCATTAACGGCTCGCCGTATTCGACCAATCACGTCAATGTCGTCCGCGTTAGCAAGCAGTTGAACGGACTTTTGGAAAGTCGTGCCTCTAGTGTTGGTGTGTGAGTTTTGCACGATCTTCTCCAGAACGATGTTGAAGAAATCACATGACAGCGCGTCGACTTGTCTAAAACTTTTTTGACATTTAAGGTCTCGGTAAGCTCGTTACCGAGCTTGATAGAGCAGCGAGAGTTCTCCATCGTCATCCTGCACAGCCTGACGAACTTGGCAGGAATATCAAAACTAGACATGGTGTTGTATAGGCATTCACTATGCACGTTGTCATATACGGCCTTGAAATCGACGAACAATTGGTGATTACCGGTTTGCACTTCTTGTGTCTTTTCCAGGATCTGCCGTAGTGTGAAGATCTGGCCTATTGTTGACTTTCCTGGCCTAAAGTCACACTGATACGGACAGGCGGGCCGAAATATGTCATAGAAGATCGTATCGATCGAGATTAAGGTGTCCTTGTTTTTACTAAATATTGCGGATCTAGAGTTGAGCAGCTCGATAAAACCCGCAATGGCAGGTGTAAACTACCATAGAACACTCCTTAACGAATGAGGAGGAAAATATCCTGGACAGACTTCGGATTCAGCTGGTAACGAAGCAATAGGAATTGGGCTACCTGCTCCGTCGCCAGCTCATCAAAGCTCTCAACTTCGTGCGCCTCGTCTAGTAAGATCATGAACTGCAAGCTACAAATGCACCCATTAAAGCAATCTCGGCTATAGAAATGAAGTCTAAACTGGTCGCGGGCTGTTGTTCTCAATTTAAGGTTCTTAGTACACGGCACATGACTATTCTTAGCTG
Organism: Eristalis arbustorum; assembly: GCA_916610145.1. NCBI lineage: Eukaryota > Metazoa > Arthropoda > Insecta > Diptera > Syrphidae > Eristalis > Eristalis arbustorum. The sequence continues at coordinate 12,605,875 of OU744317.1, forward strand.
GGTACCAGGTCGTAGGGACATAGCCGGTAAAGAGGCAGCAGATGAGCTTGCCCGGAAAGGGCCGAAATCGACTCCTAGCGGACAATCCTAAGCATTCAACCTCCATTGGTAAGTGTCAGTAAGAAAGTGCATGATAAAACAATATGAACATCAAACGTGCGGTGGAAATATCGAACCACATGTATGCGACGAACTCTGATGGATTTCATGGTTCATCTACCAACTGCCACAGCGTCCCTAATAGACCTACCAACGACTTGCGCACACCTGTTTCCATGTTTTCTTACCTGTCGGTTCGGTTCTAGTGCGTTGGAAAGCATTTCGCGACCTCAAAAATTTCAATAAATTTTACAAAGTCGGCCTCTTTTCGAATTAATTTTCCAACTGCCACTACTCCCTATTAGAACTGCAAACGACTTGCGTACACCTTCGTGCATGTTCTGGTGTGTGTATTAATCGATCCTGAGCGTTAGGAGTGCATCTGGCAACATTAAGATTTCGACCGAAAAATCTTAGCAGTGGTTAGTAAGGCTTTTCTGATGGATATCACGGTTCATCTGCCAACTGCCACAGCGGCCCAGTAGGCCTAACAAGGACTTGCTACTCGGGATCGTAGTCGGAGCGCTAACTAGCCATAACCTTCTTAAATATGATGAACACAACATTGGGCTACGAGGAAGTAAGTGAGGCCACTACTCACTATCTCATTCACGGTCCAAGCCTGCGCTTATTCAATAGAGGGTACTCTTCCAAGTGCTAAACGGACTAGCATATGTACACTTAAGATCAATTTGCAGGTTCACCATGGCTAAGAGAACACTGATCATGCAGGACGAGAGACGTAATGGCAACGGGAAGGAGAAAGGGATATGCTCCCTATAAGTGAATACAGCAAAAAATAAATAAATCAGCAGCACACATCTCGCGCCAACGAGATTCAAAAGGCGATCGGCATATCTCTTAGAAACTACAGCGCAAGCTACGGGCAGAGCAACATTCAAACTGATCTCCACGATTGAAATCTGGTGGTAGGGGCATGTTCCAAGCCCAAGCTAATAGTCAGTGATAGGACAGAGTGGTGCAGAGTGAGCTAAAAAGGCTCGAGACTTGAAAATGGGACTATGAACGTACGCCATCCACTTATCGACCTTTCGGGTCCACGGATCGTGCTATTTGCAACCAAGAAAATCAATTTGTGGGTAAGAGTTTCTTCTGGGTTGCGTAAGGGTTTCTTCTTCGAAAAAATTGCCATATAGATTCGCTTATCCCTTTTATTGCTTCCTCGACGTCGCCAAACAGAGGCCCTGTGACTTTCATGTAACCCACACGCAATGTGCACAAATGCTCAGACGGCTGTGTTACATGTTTCTAAATTTCACTTGCAGTGGTGCCTCTCATTCGTCTGTGCGTAATCCTGTTACCAAATACATGTCCCGTCACCAACCAGAAGAAAAGCCTGCAAAACGTTCGACCAGGTCTCTCGACACTCGAACTCGAACAATGAATACGTCGTCAATTCCCCCCGGGGTCCTTCACTTAAAGTCAAAAGTCTACATTGCCGATGACAAAAGCAATTAAGCTGCCTCTGCCTGAACTAACACGGCTGCCTACGAAAATGCCAGCGCCAGGTATCCCTTCACAACTCGCAAAGCATTGTGTCAGATTTTACCTTATTACTGATTTGAGGTTGGATCCGGTGTGTTATGCCGTGCGAGTGGTGCGAGGGTATTTAAAATGCGTCCCACCGTGCGTCGTCGGCTGCACCAGTTGCACGAGCGGTGTGTGAACAACCCGAATGCTCAGTGTACCATTATCACGAACAGCGCCCTGGCCTACGTTTACCAATCAAGAACTCGTTGCACTAATGAACTTGTTCACATGGTTGACTGAATGCCTCCGTGAATTCCGGAAGGATTCGTTTCCATTGTGGTGACGGTGAAAATGCATTCCGTGCCATGGTTGCTTTGGGAACGCCGCCATCAAGTGTACACATGTGAAGTTCTTAAATTCGTATTGTCATCTCTCGCCCACAGTAGCGGGTGCAACAAGGAGGCCTTTATAAATTCATGTCGCGTCGGAGTCACGTGGCCTGGGCTTTTTAATTCTCTGCACTGCAGTGAACGGCCGTGGGCAAAACTTTCAAGCAAAGTCAAAGATTTTACCTGCAGAATAGCAAGAGTCCCTGCATGCATTAAGCGGATGTGTGCAGCTCGGTGTTCGGGCGTCAAACAAAGGCCTGTCAAGGAGGCATCCCCGAAGAATGCCTTTATGTGCCCCGAGATTATTACACTTCAATTTGTGAGCAGGCAATGTTCCAATCAAAGTGGTTTTGCATATTTGATTAGAAGTTGATTAAAGGCAGTTTGCACAAACACTGAAAGCAATTACTTTCAAATCAGCTCCTCTGCAGCAGCCTGTCACTGCGTGCAATCTGAGGCTGATCAGGTGGCTTTGCAAACATGCATGAAACATTGAATGGAGGAAGCGTAGTCTGTGTAGCTCTCAAGGAATGATACCCAAAATTTGCACAGGAAATTATGTAAGTGCCTTGTGCATTCGACGTCTAATTAGAGTGATTACGGTCATAAATCAATAAAATCATTTCGAAACGTTAGTCGACATGATTTGAGTGTAGTTTAGGAAAATTAAGTCGGTCTATGATTTTCCTGAAAAGACCTTTTTAACGCTCGATGAAGCCTGGTGGACTTTCGAGTTAAATAAAGGAATAAGGTCCAAAGGCGCTACGGCATATCGAGACCGTTGCGTGTACAATCCAAATTCATATAGACGCTCAAAACATGTGGTTTTGGTCGAGTGAAAATCCACATGTCCATCTAAATCACCACTTTGTATACAAAAAATAACAGTTTGGTGCTTTTTACATGCCGGAGCCATATTTTATCGTCGACGATAACTATTGTCACGTTACTGTGAATGATCAGCGTCGCCATGATTATCGACAATTTTTGGCCCGAATTGGAAGATATGAACTTAAACGACATGTGGTTTCAATGAGCTGGTGTCACAAGCAAAATAGCACACATTAGTAAGTATGGTAAGTGTGTTAGCTGAAGATATGGGCCGATTGATTATCCGCCTCGTACGTGCGATTTGACGCTGCTTGACTATTGTATGAGCTACATTAAGTCATTGACCTTTGTCACCAAGCTGAGTGCATTGTAAGAGCTAAGAGCCAACATTGAAAGCAAAATAGCGGCCATTACCGCTGAAAAGTGTGGCCCAGTCGTTGACCGTTGCAAGCGTGCCTACGGTGCCCATGTGAACGATGTCGAATTCATTTCATGAATGTTTTGATTTTACTTCAAGCCAATAATAAAGTTCTTGAAATGTCTCAAATGGTTTGAGTTCTATTTAAAAAAAATCAATAAAAGTCCAATCTTTATTGAAAGACGCGCTACCAAGAAACAAATGCCAATCGCACCATAACTTGACCAACTCCATTCAAAGTGATGCATTCCACTTACAGTAAACATTTTGTCTCCATTCATCTCATTAGAGCTTTCTAGATATCAATAATCACACGGAACACAACAGACGAAACGGAATCCAAGGGCCGCAGCCTTAACCCAAAGTAGACAAAGTAAATCGTAACCAGTACCTTTAGACACAGTTAACAGTCAACAGTCAATTACAGCCATAGTTCCCGGGAGAATTTAACACGTGGAACAACGCAACAGCGGACGCCCTCTTTTAAGACAGTGTACCCATCAGAAAAAATGAAGACAGGAAGCCAGAGGTCGAGTTAGTTGGACAGGCTTTTTGGTTTGGGTTCAGGTCCACGCCAAAGGACATGTTCAGGGCATGTAACACCACTCGAACCATAGTAATAATATGGGTGGCGCTACAGCCCGTAGGGGGCCAGGGCCTAGCTTCTCAGCAACCACTCGTGTTGTGCGTGCTATTGTTCTCTCACGAGTGGAAGGGACCTACAGTTTAATGGCGACTCCGAACGGCCAAGTTTGAGAAGCTTTTTAAAGATAGGAAATGCTCTTTCAGCACTTTCAGTGACTCGAAAGAGGTGGGGTCGTGAAAACTGTTTCGTCGCACAGAGCAGGAATCGAACCTACGACGTCGAGTTTGGGGTCGACGCACATACCCACAACGCTACGGTCCACCATTGGAAGTTTATTGTAAATTTTATCCTCCAACGGAAATACCATGAGGAAGAACCCCCTCATCGCAAGTGGCCTAAGGACAACTCAGCCCCTCTCAGATCATCACATATTTTTTTTTTGTCTTCCTCTTAAACGAGGCATAACAACAGTTGTTTTGCGCAATCGTAGACGGCTCTCTTCTGACTTCTTTGTGTGCTTGGCGACGGCTACCATTGGCTGATGTCATGGCGTGATTGCGTGTGGTGTTGTCAGGCTGGCAGACGCTTGTCCTGAACACCATCAGATGTAATTGCAGTCCTTTCTGAACAAAAATGCGACCATATTAAAACAGCAACAGCTTGACAGTCCCCATGAGGGGCTTTTTCCATGGTACTGATAATGGCTTCTTGACACCGCCTCCAAACTTTTTTGATTGATTTCAAGGCGGCGTCGAACTAATACTGGGACTTTCTGTGAGAATTGATTGACAAAGACCCCAGCGGTCGATCTGATTGCGACTGTAGCTTCCAGACGTCTAAACTTTTTGTTCTTTCTTGACTGCGTTGACGACGTCTTGATACCAGAGTTCTTAGCTAATCTGTATCAAAGAAATAAACCGAGCCTAGAGAAGTGCCTGACGTCGATCGTTAAGTGAACAATCTGGTTGGGAATTGAATGTCAGAGCGTGAGACTGACTATTATTGAACGTGGTATCGAGGAGGCTGTATTTCCCGGAGACTTCAGCTAAGACGTCCTCCTTGCCCAGCTTTGTTTTGATCGTTTCGTAGAGCCATCTTAATATGGTAGTTGGAGGCTTCATTGTATGCACATTCTTGGAGTTGTCATATTTGTCCTCTGTCGGGCCGTGAGTGTAAATCAGTTTGTTTTCTAAACAATTTATATCTGAACCGGATTGTAATGAGAGTAAGACTTTTTTCCTTTATCTGCCTCCAGCAACAAATCCACACCAAAGTGTCCCAACCAAAAATAAAGTCACTTGCACTACCAGTCACTCAAGGCCACCTTATTTTCCCTCCACCCAGCGTATACTCTACAGGACACAAAGGCAGCGATCTACATGGTCATCGACTCTTTTGAATCCGAGATACACCGCCCCATACACTCCAGCCCACTTACAAATTTGTCTACTTGTTTATTTGCACACCGCACTCAATATTAACTTATAAGTTCATAAAGAAAGCATTTGACAGCCCAGCAACTGGATGAACAAAATAATAAACCGCCCATCCACGCGAGACGGTGTGTCCGTGCGTACGCACGAGTGTGATACGCCCCAACTAGGCACACGCAATATACGGCGCGGCGGTATCTCGTTGGCTTCCCAGGATCCGGGCCAGTGGTAAATAAAAATAAACAAAAGTCGAAAATGCTCTGATTTCGGGGGAAAAAAAAACACAACCTCTCATGGCCCACGCCGAGGGCGGGCACCACAAAAATATTTGATGAATGTCACAGGGCGGTGGGCCGGGACCCAAATCAAATAATCTGAGAGTGTTCGTAGCCGAGGAGTATATGTATGATTATCGCTGAGAAGTGTTCACGTACAAGTTTTTTTGGTTGCGTCGTCGTTCGTTCGGGTTTTATTAGCATAAACATCTACGAGTAGACGCAAGTACGGTGCACACGCACACGTACTCCGGGGGCAGATATTAGGACAAGGATAGCATATTTATAGATAGTTTATTTGTAAATATGAAAATGTAATTCAATTACTTGATTTTGAGCACACATTCGTTAGGCGACTGGGGGTGGGGCGGTGGATATGATGTGGTTTATGATGCCACAAGTTAAGGGATAAGAGCTGTGTGGCTGGCTGCTCGATGGCTCGGTGGAGTTCGCATAGTTTGTGCTTAAGTTTAAGGTTGTTACCCGCAATCAGAAGGGTAAATAGTAAAAGTTGGCCCCTTTTTTAGGGTCGTCTGCATGGGAACCGGCAAGATACAAAATCGGTTACAAAAGGAAGAAAAAAGGGGTACGTACGTGCCCGGAAATATTTGCTCTGATTTACTGCAGTAAAAACGATGCGTAAGATTTTACATAACCAAAAATTAGGTCAGTCTTCGAGATTTTTATGCTCATGCGATTATTGGCCGTAATTGAGGATGTTGCCTTTGCCGAATGGCATATAAGGTTTCTGGAGGGAGTTCTGTGTAGATTCTCTGTTATTTGCTACTCGTCAGGAAGGCGCATCCATCATAAACAACTTCGTAAAACTCAGCTGTACGTGAAATTAGTTGACGTTGTCACGTGAAGTTCTATGTTTCTGAAAAGTCGTGATCTCATACGTTCGTGTACAATGAGATTGTTTCGGGCTTATGTAACATAGGGTTTATTAACGAGCCTTTCAATAAGCGCTTACTTTCTTCAAATTTAAATAAAACAGAGATTAGAGATGTCATCCACAGTTTTTATTCGTTTGAACCATGACGTGTGTGCAAACCAGTAACGATCTCGAATAGTGCATTTTTTGCCTACATTCGCGTCGTGACTGACTGTAGATGAGTAGTCGAGACCACAGAAGGGCTGAGCGGTACACGAGTGCAAAGGCAAAGGCCATACCGCGGGAATATTTTCTGCAAACGACCAGCTGACGGTGTAGTTTCCATCGATCACCATTGAGGGTGCAGCAATCGGCTTCTTCCTTGGATTGGCGCTACAGTCCGAGGTGGGCGTGGGATTTGAGGTACTTTTCCACATGCGTGCGCCATCTCGTGCGAGGACGTCCTCTGTTGCGCTGTCCCAATGGCTCGGCATCGAAGACTCTTCGAGCTCTACATGACCTAGCCATCTTAAGCACTGGATCCGAAGACGCTTAATCAGGTGCATTCAGCCGCTGGTAAAACTTTCGGACATTATTTCTGCCGTACCACCTCTCCATTTCCTCGACCGCACGCTACTCTTCTTCATCTTCTTTGTGTGGCGCTACAGTCCGGGGTGGACCTGGGCCTCAACAAACATGCCTCTCCAACTAGCGCGATCTCTGGCCAGCTGTCTCCAGTTTCGCACACCAAGTTGGTTGAGGTCCTTCTCCGCTTGGGTGCGCCACCTTAAACGCGGGCGTCCTCTGCTGCGTTGCCCGACAGGTTCGGATTCGAAGATTCTTCGGACCGGAGCTGTGGTGTCCATACGCTCTACATGACCTAACCATCTTAAGCGTTCGATTCTTAACTAAGTGCATGCCGCTGTACAGCCCGTACAGTTAGTGATTGAATCTTCTACTCCAGAACCCGTCAACACAAACCGGACCAAAGATTGTACGTAGAACTTTTCTTTCAAAGAGAGAGTGCTTGGACTTCTTCATCCGTTTTCGAGGTTGTCCATGCCTCCGCGCCGAATAGCAGGACTGGGATGATCACTGTCTTGTATAGAGTCAACATGGTTCTTCGAGAGAGGGCTCTATTACTCAATTGCCAATTGAGCCCAAAGAAACAGCGGTTGGCCAGAGTTATCCTACGCTTGATCTCGGTAGTGATGTTGTTAGTACAATTTACTCCGGAGACGAGGCAAGTGAAGTCCTTGACTAACTAAAGGTTTCTGCTGCCCATTGTGACGCTCTGTCCGAGACGTCGATGTTGTGCGTTCTTTCGTGATGACAGCATGCACTTCGTTTTGCCCTCATTAACCGCCAGACCCATTTTTGCCGCTTCCGTCTCAATGTTAGCAAAAGCCTCATTGACGGCTCGCTGAGTTCTGCCAATCACGTCAATGTCATCGGCGTATGCTAACAATTGCACGGACTTCTGGAAGATCGTGCCTCTAGTGTTGGCGTGTAAGTTTCGAACGATCTCCTCAAGTATGATGTTTAAGAAGTCCCGTGACAGCGTGGCGCCTTGCCCAAAACCTTTTTTTGGCATTGAACGTCTCGGTGAATTCGTTACCGACGTTTATGGAGCAGCGAGAGTTCTCCATCGTCATCCTGCACAACCTGAGGAGTTTGGCAGGAATGTCAAAACTAGACATGGCGCTGTGTGGCTCGTTTCCATGCACGCTGTAATATGCTGCCTTAAAATCGACAATTAGGTGGTGGGTGCCGATCTGCAACTCTTGGGTTTTTTCGAACACCTGCAGTAATGTGAAGATTTGATGGATGGTGGACTTCCTCGGCCTGAAACCACACTGATAGGGACCTAGCACGTTGTTGACGAATGGTTTTAAACGGTTACACAGAACGGCAGAGAAGATCTTGTAGGCGATGTCAAGGAGACTTATCCCCCGATAGTTGGCGCAGATTAAGGGGTCTCCTTTCTTGTGGATCGGGTAAACTATGCTGGGATTTCACTCGTCGGACATGCTTTCCCCCGACCATATCTTTCAGATAAGTATCTACCAGCCAATCTCCAGGTGCCTTATAGAGGTCTGTGGACTGTCTGCACCAGCAGCTTTGTACGACCTTAGTCTCTATATCCCTATCTTGACTTCGTCTATATCGGGAGGACGGAATTCTCTTCTATCGTCGCCCATTGCGTGGAACATTCTGCTTGACAGCGGCGTTGGTGTCCTCTTCGCAAAAGGGAATGATCTTTCCAGATTCTCGACTGCATATATAAATGCATATCAACATTTGCTTTCACTAGGATTCAAACCTGGGACCCAGTAAACCAGGGAAGGAACTCAATAAACTGCGCCATCTAGCCGTTTATGGCATGATTTACACTGACTTCGAAGGCCGCTGTTAGTTTTCGCCTATTTTCATAAGCTTGCGAGTTCCGAAAATTCCTCAAGTTCGCATCAACTCTACATGAGACGACCTAGCCTTAAAAAATCGTACAGAATTTTTAATGTAACGTGTGGCATGCAGCGCGATCCGATTGATCGTTGGCATGAGTATAATTAAATGTATGCTAAATGTGTTGATAATCACAACCTTTAGCTCTCGCCGTTAACAGTGATGGTCTCTACAAGGTCATTCTCAGACAGATACGAACAGCCCAAATTCTCTGATCTTATGTGGAGTGGCATCGGTCCAAAATTGAAAATTTTATTTGCTGACGTGCTCATTCATTACGAAAGTAGGCTCATCTTATAGCGAACGCAAAATGGATGAAACGCGTGAATCATTGCCCGAACAGAGCACTCATTTTGTTGAACGTCTGCTCATGCAGATTGGGCAGAAAGGAATAGACAAACATTTGGCAAGTGTAGGCTTAAAAATATGGTCGCTACCAACTATTAAACATCGTTAAACTCCATTGTATGACATAAGAATTTGAAATATTTAAAAGTTTCAAGTGTAAATAGATTCACGTGTAAATAGATTCACGTGTAAATAGATTCACGTGTAATGAGAATAACGTGACACGTACTATTTCATGGTCGCGCTAGGTATACATACATCCATCACTATACCCCGTGATCAAGGACACACGTTAATCCGTAGTCTCTAGTGCATTCTATCCACTCTACACGGGTTTGTCTCGCATACTGTAAGGGATCTCAGGCCACTACAAAATCTCCACGCACTGATCACATTACTTTAGAAGAAGGGCAAAAGACTCTCCGCGCAAACAATAAAATGCAGACAGTCACTCCGGTTCAGTGCCTCGAAACTATGCACGTTCTCACGGCTCTCGATAACTTCTTGACGGTTACACGTCGCAATGGGACGGGACAACCGCCCTTGTTGCGCCACTCAAACGATTCAAAACGAAAAGTCACACATGCACAAAAGTTTTATCATTAAAATGATCAAAAAACAAAACACACACCGTGTCGAACTTAAGCTGAACTTCTCCCATCCCCCCAAGCGCTGTCGAATTTCTTCTCCCAAAATGTTCCTGTGACACCACACACCTAAGCTCGAAAGCCAAACTCTCAACACGGGGGCGGATATTGTAATTCCCGCAAGAGAACTAAAAGTTCACCGCAGGTTCTTCTCCATATGCGCCTTGGCGGCGGCGGTGGCACCGGCGTTGGCCAAAATCATTATGATAACAGACACAGGAGACCACAAAAATGAAATGAAATCCAAAACAAAGCAAAAACTCTCCCTGGCGAGGGAGAGACAAGCGATAAAGAACAACACCTACCCACTTTCCTCACATATCGTCCGCAGGGTGTGTGCGCAAAGTTCGGGAACTTATGTAAATCCACCACCGAGATGGGAATTTATTGCGAAAGTTTTGATTTTATTGTTAACAGGATTCGTCTCTGGTTGTTGTTTTTTTTTTCCTCTCATCCCTTGGCCACGTTGCAGGACCTACATCTGATGACCGAAAATGTCTTGTTACCGACCACGTCGTTGGACGGCTGACTGTAAAGCCCGGGCCTCGTTACGAATCAGATACGTACGGTGGCCTCGTAGTTTCCCTTGCAGCAACCGTACACTTTCGTCATCGTGGATATCCTTGAAAACAAAGTTATCTCTTCTGGCTTCCTCTACATGTGATCTGTCATGTCACGATGCAGGGAGTTAAAGTTCTGCATCTTCCCTCCGCATGGAGACATTGATGTATGGTCGTAAAGCCGGGAGATGAATTAAGTGTGTGCGGCTGGCGCTGGGTGGGTGGCTGCGGCGGGCTGTGTTAATTCGCAGGGACCGAACTTTATTCTCATCTGGTCTGAGGTTGCGGATGTAAATTTGAAAATTGCTATTAACTTATTAGAGGGAAGGGTGGTTGCAATTATTTTCAAATACGTGGTAGCGGGCGGAACTTTAATTGGATCGCAAAAAATAATGCGGTAAATGTCGGAAGGTCGTAAAGTTTGAATTCGAAATAGGGCTGAAATGGATTACTCGTGACTGGGACGAGGTTGGGGCTTCACAGCACTAGTGTTCTAGATTTGAATCGACATGGCGCATATTGCCTTGAAATAATGAGTCTCAAAAAAGAGCAGGGCAACGTTATAGTCATCGCTGTCAATATTAAGTTCGGCGTTGAATACGATTTCACCTCGTGTTCGTTTATTTTAAGAAGGGTGAACGTAGGGTTGATCAGATGCATTTCAAATGTCTTGTGGAGGTGAACCGAAACTATCCTTAGACACATTTTGTATGGCTTATTGATGAAGTTGTCTGTATCTCGTCATAATGAATGTCTCTCGCAATTATTTTAGCCAGACATCAAAGTGACAATAGCGCCATCACCAGGCTGACATTGGACCTTCTGCGCCTGACAGAATGACGACGTCGTTCTTCGTATCACCAGCGACGTGGTCCTGACAAGCGAAACATTCTTAACATTGAAACAAAGGTTGTCTCAAGACATGGGTGATGGTAAACTTAATCTTCGGCATTGACTTCTTCAATGATTGACTTGATGACTACTTTCGGCTTAAGCCACCACAGCAAGTGCGTGCGTCTCAAAAGAAATCACATAGATCCAACGTATATCATGTGGCTCCAAATAGCAGCCAAGCCAAGTCGATCTGAAAAATAAGTATCAGCGTGACTCTCCATGTATCTTAATATTTCTATAAACTGAAGATACTAGTCCAGTGAGGTTCATGCCACTAACCTTGTGACCGTTCATACCTCGCAAAAGTGCATAAGGTCAAGTAAATAACACTCGTTTGAGTAAGTTAACAATTACGGAGGTGTTACAATTCGGTGGCAAAGTAGAACGGAGCAATGAGAAGCTCTCCAACGGCTGGAACAAAATCCAGCCCTGTGTTGACTGGTATATAGCAGAGATTATTTAGTCTGTAGTGGCGCCCCTGGATAGCCATCACAACAACCGGTGTGTTGTGAACTAATGCACGCAGCGATACCCCTCTGCCCGAAGGTCAAATAATGGGCCGTGAGACTAACCCCGTCACCACGTAAAAAAACCACGGTTACGAACCGACAACAGGCCTCGGACACGGACGGATTCAATGTTGACGACCCCAGCAAACGATTAAAGGACAATGATTTTTGGTTCTGCACGTGGAATGTGAGGTCCCTGAACAGACCACGTGCAGCCGATGAACTCGCGGAGGCCCTAGACTGCTACAAAGCAGATGTCACCGCCATCCAGGAGTTGCGATGGGATGGGCCGGGCAAAAGGAAGATGAGAAACTGCGACATCTACTACGGTGATTGCTACAAAGAGGGAAGGCAGCGCTTATTTGGATGCGAATTCGTTGTTCGAGACAGATTAAGTCAAAGAGTCTCAGGCTTTGATTATATCAGCGAGAGGCTCATAACAATCCGCATCAAGGCTAAATTCGGCAACATCAGCTTGATTTGCGCACACGCCACGACGGAGGAGAAGGATGACGATAGCAAGGATGACTTCTATGATCTCCTAGAAAGATCGATGCTCCAGCTATGACACCAAGATCGTTCTAGGAGATTTCACCGCACAGCTGGCAAGGAAGAAATCTTTACTAGAGTCATCGGAAAACACAGCCTGCACGACAACACACACGGAAACGGACGAAAGGTTGGTAGATTTCGTTTCGGGGAGTAACGTCTCTGTGCTGAGCACGCGGTTCCTACGCCTCAACATCCATAAGGGGAACTGGCGGTCTCCTGATCAATCAACCGTCAACCAGATTGATAACATTGCGATCGACGCCAGACACTCCTCCAATACTCTCGATGTCCGAACGTTCCCAGGAGCCAATGTTGACTCGGACCATTTAATTGTTGTAGCCAAGGCAACGATGAGGATACCGAGAGAAATACGGAGTCAAGACAGGACACTACGGTTAGACGTTGGAAAGCTACAATCGCAATCGACCGCTAGGAACTTTGCATACCGAGTCTCCTGAAACTCAATGAAAGTTCGACGAATTTTTTTGCCGCTACAGTCCGGTGTGGACCTGGCCCTCAACCAACATGCCTCTCCAGCCAGCACCATCTTTCGCCAGCTGCGCACACCAAGTTGATTGAGGTTCTTCCCCACTAGTGTGAGCCATCCCGTGCAAGGACGTCCTCTGTAGCGTCGTCCCAATGGTTTAGTATCGAAGACTTTCAGGCCGGAGCTGTGGTGTCTATCCGCTCTACATGACCTAGCCATGTTAAGCGTTGGATCCGAAGACGCTTAAGAAGGTGCGTGTGGCTGTACAGCCCGTACCATTCAGAACTTTTGCCTCCAAACAACCAAGAGAATCTTCATCCGCTTTCAATAGCGCGCATGTCTCTGCGCCATAGAGCTGGAGTGGGATGATCAACGTTTTATACAAAGTCAACTTGGTGTTTCGACAGATGGCTCTGCTACTCAGTTGCCTCTTGAGCCCAAAGAAGCAGTGATTGGCAAGAGTAATTCTGCTCTTGATCTCGGTTGCTGTCCCTATTTACTCCAAAGCCGAGGTGCTGCCCATTACGACGCTCTGTCCGAGACGGTGTTGTGCGTCCTTTCTTGATGACAGCATGTACTTTGTTTTGCTCTGGTTTACCGCCAGACCCAACTTAGCCGCTTCCATTTCAATGATAGCAAACGCCTCATTGACGTCTCACTGTTTTCGACCAATCACGTTAATGTTAATGTGACCAACTAAGTATAATGCTGAAAAAAATTAAATGACAGCGTGTCGCCTTCCCTAGAACTTTCTTCAACACTGAAGGTCTCGGTGAGTTCGTTACCGACCTTGATGGAGCAGCAAGAGTTCTCCTTCCTCATCCTGCACAGGCTGACGAGTTTGGCAGGAATGCCGTTGTATAGCTCGTCTCTATGCACTCTGGCCCGTGGCGTTGTGGGTATGTGCGTCGACCCCAACCTCGACGTCGCAGGTTCGAATCCAGCTCTGAGCGACGAAAATAGTTTTCACGACCCCACCTCTTTCGAGTTATTGACAATGGTCAAAGAGTATTTCCTGTCTAGAGAAAGCTTTTCAAACAAAGCCGTTCGGATTCATCATAAAACTGTAGGTCCCTTCCACTCGTGAGAGAACAATAGCACGCACAACACGAGTGGTTGCTGAGAAGCTAGGCCCTGGCCCCCTACGGGCTGTAGCGCCACCCATATTATATTATATTATGCACTCTGGCACATGCGGCCTTAATGTCGACAAATAGGTGGTGGGTGTCGATCTGCATCTCCTGAGTCTTTACCACGATCTGCCAAAGTGGGAATATTTGGTCGATGGTGGACTTTCCAGGCCTGAAGCCGCACTGATAAGTACCTATCAGGTTGTTGACATATGGTTTCGGGCGTTCACACAAAACGACATAGAAGATCTTGTAGTCGATGTAGATGATATTGATCTCCCAATAGTTTATGCAGTCAAAGGAGTCTCCTTTCTTGTGGACAACAACACAACTCTCACATTTGACAGTTGATTTCTCCATGTGTTTATGTTCCATTCCGGACAGAAGAATGCCACGATTTGTCTCAAACAATTGTTGACGAAGACCTGAAGCCTGCGAATAACGATGGTGGTTGTGTCATAGGTTTTGCATTCGTTTACCGGAAATTGGATGGTGGGTGGTGCTATTCCATTGTTCTCAAAAGCGTTCCAGATGGCTTCTCAGCGAACCATGTCCAACGCTCTCTCGACGTTAACGAGTAGCAGGAAGATGGATGAATTATGTTCAATCGATTGTTCAGGTGCCGATCGAACCGTGTTGATGAGCTCAACACAAGAGCGGTTGGGTTAACAACCGACTTGCGTACGTCCCAGATGTTCTTCGACAGTAAATAATCAACGGAAACCATGGCGCAGTTGTCCACATCTGAGGTGATAGTGGCCGCAGTGCTATGACTGCCATTAAATTCAAGTTCACAATTAGAATCACACACGCTTCAAATTTTGAAACAAAAAACTTCTGGGAACTTTTCTATTACATGTGCCTAAACTTCTACAGACTCAACCAGCTCCATTAAACGAGTGTTCATGGATTACATAAATTATCGGTCTCGGCGTGATAGCCAATTAGACAATGAGTACGTGATTCAATGCATTCTGCTTAGCAAAAATCTTCTCGAAATTAATGAAGTACTTTCGGAGCAAAATACCTCTCAGATACTCGTACTCGTCCTCGCACTCGTACTCATGCCTTGGTGCACAAATTCTTTCATGTGCACACTTCAAAGTTTGTCTTCAGGTCGTGTCGGTCGGGTTTTCAATTAAGTCGTACACCGAACTGAACGATGGCACCACAGCCCCGCTTTTCTCTCTCGCTCCGCACAAGTCCTATTGTTAATTTTAATATCGAGACCTTATCCTAGAAAACACCTTGTGCATAAAGTACAAAAGTTGTAATTACAAGAGACGGAGATGATTTCTTAAATTAATTATGCAAATTTTTAATGAGTTTTCGTAAACTTTGAACACAAGTCCTTGAGACACAATCAGTTCTGTTCCTGCAATATTGTGTGTGGTAAATACTCTATTGTTCTCGTCAGCGTCTCGTGCTGAATATGGATGCAAAGTTGGCTGTGCTCCGTCGTCTTGCGATATAAAATTGTATCGCAAGAAATGCCATCCTCGCCCACAACCCAATTAGTTAGCACGAGTTACGTGCCACGGTTTCAATTGAGTTTTGCACCGAGATTCGCATATGTGTGTGCATGCACAAGCTGCTTGGCAACCTAAAAATCACACGCTGCGACCACCAATCGAACTGGCATTCCATGACGCCCATGATCGGGGGAGGAATGCCAGCAGGAAGGAAGGAAGCCATTCATATGGTATTTACTGCGAGCAATTAACAATCCATCGGACTGCCAGCTACTGTTATTTAATTATATCATTTAATTGTATTCAAATTAGACATGTGAGGAGCTTAAATTGACCATGTCAATCAGTTCCGCCCACTGACTCCCACATAATTGACTGGATTAATTAAAACAAATCTGGCCGAGGTGCGTCGTCCGAGTTCACAGTGCACACAGCTGCACAGCGCAGGAGTTGGCGATTGCACGCTGCGGCTTCGTATTGAAATGCAGTTAACAACTATACATTTATTAGCTTAATAAAGTTTACTTTGACGTAGTGTGCCGCGGACGGCCTTCAGTGGCGCACGCTAGCCGATGTGCATTGATCAGGATGTTCGGTGGACTGCAAAACAGAATTAAACCGAGTGCGGGTGGGCGAGTTCGCGTAATTAGGGAGCTGGAAACGCAAATTGCCTACCTAAATACAAATAAGTTTGTTCAACCTTCCATCGAGTTGATTGATTGACTTTAAAACGGGGCCGGGGACTCCCGTTTTTGTCGGTTTGTTTCATTAGCTTGCTGGGTTTTATTGTGAAGCTGTCTTTCTGTCTCTCCTGCTAGTATTTGCTGACGTTGAGATATAGCGATCAGTTTTTTGTTGCCAAACACATGTGTAGGAACATAAAAGGATAGCTTAGCAGCCCATAGAAGGCCAGAGCCTAGCTTCTCAGCAACCACTCGTGTTGTGCGTGTTATTATTCTCTCACAAGTGGAAGCGACTTACAGTTTTATTTCAACTCCGAACGGCCAAGTTTGAGAAGCTTTTTCTAGACAGGCATTGTACGTTTTGAGCATTGTCAGTGACTCAAAAGTGGTGGGGTCGTAAAAATCAGTCCTTTTTGTTGGCATACAGGCCACGGATCGAACCTAAACGTCGAGGTTCAAGTGCGTTGTGATCAACGTATCATAAAGATGATAGTTCTTGGACCGAAGTGACTGCCATGTGGTACCCCTTTTAAGTTTTAATGGATTCACCAATACCGCATGTGTTTTAATGCGGCGATATTGGGGACACAAGGCCTTTCAGCTTAAAAATAATGACTTGGTCTGAAATGAAACTAGTACTACTACCACGACCGTAAAGATATAACGCCCATCAGTTGGCTTTAAGGATGTCTTCAATTCCATCTTGAATTAGGTTTTTTTTAATAAGAGTAGTCCCGCTCTCGGACCAACTAGACTTGGCCTTCTATCAAAGACACGAGCGTAATGAAGTGTTTGTTGCCGGTCATCACCACTAGGCGGTGTTAGTTGCACTTCCTTGATTCGATGCAGTTACAGCACGTGCATTGCAAGAAGTTCACTTACTTACTTAATAGGCCCACCATTCATTGAGAGAGAGAGAGAGTACCTGAGATATGGTTGCCTTCCATCACTGACGATCCTGTTCACGCTACTTTCAGTCATCAAGGCATTGCTGTCTTACATCCGCGATGACTTAGTCTCTATACCGGAAGTTCGGTCTCCATCACCTTCTCGAACAAGGAGGCTCGGATTCGAAGACCCTCTTAGATGAATCGTTATCGTCCAAGTGCTTGATATGGCCGAGCCAGTGTAGTCGTCGGATTTTGCTTGCCCGACTACATTCACATCGTGGTAAAGTTCGCGGTTGTGTCATCTCTTCCATTCGCCTCCCTCGCAGACGGGACCACCACGATGAAGCCACCACGAATCAGCTCTGCAGTCTTGCTTAGCGTCCAGCTCTCGGCTACATGAAGGGTGACTGGCAGAAAAAGAGTTTTGTAGACTAGGATTATGGTCCATCGAGACCAGTTGATTTGACAAAACCGAGGTAGCATTGGTAGTGAAGAACATGTTTTTGCTCTACAGCACACACTTCTTCTCCCCGTTAACCAGTAGCTCGTTCGCATATTCTTCAATCGTCGCAAAAGCTTCCATTACGGCACCTTGGGAATAAGAGATTTTCCGGTTGGTTGCAATCGACTGAAGGTAATGTGCGCTTCTTTGTTGAAAGACGTTACGTAGTTCTTCTGGTGTATGATTTTTCAAGGTAAACATTTTCTTACATTTTGAGCAAACATTAAAAGCCGATGTCGCACTTTTTGTTTTATTTTTTTAAGGTGTGGTTACCGACTTTTTGCAGACGCTGTTCGTGTGTACCTTACCACAATGAAAATGTTGATCTTACTGAATAAATTTACTGTGACAGTTTGATGATTAGTGATGGATTGCGTTGACAAATTAAATTCAAAGTTGTCAAGTCGCTATTGGAAAATCCTTTATGAAGCAGTTAAAAATGTTTCCTCTGCTGATTGGGTTGAGATCCTAGAACATTTATGTGCTACTTTGTTGATAGTCGTTTTAACCTTAAGAACATCTTGTGCCAACACAATATGGCCGATGCATAATATGGCCCCAGCATTTTGAGCATGTAGGAATGGCTCCTATTTTTGAGAGGCATATGCCTCGGATACTGACCGATCTCCTGTTGACGACCCCAGCAAATGAACAAATGACCATGCTTTTCGGTTCTGCACGTGGAATGTGAGGTCTCTTAACAGGCCACGAGAAGACTGTTAAACGGCGATGAGGACCAAAATACCGCTGTCAGGCAGAATGTTCCACTCAATCTGGACGATGACAGACATGAATACCGTCCCCCAGACTTAGACGAGGTCAAGGTAGCAATATCAAGACTGAAGTCTAACAAAGCTGCTGGAGCGGACGGTTTCCCCGCTGAAATATTTAAGGCAGCTGGAGATGATCTGGTTGGGCGCATGCACCAGCTCATCTGCAAGATATGGTCTGAGGAAAGCATGCCCGACGAGTGGAATCTCAGTATCGTTTGCCCGATCCACAAGAAAGGAGACCCCTTCAACTGCGCCAACTATCGAGGGATCAGTCTTCTTAACATCGCGTATAAGATCTTCTTTGCCGTTTTGTGTACCTGCCTGAAGCCATTCATTAATAATCTGATAGGTCCATATCAGTGTGGCTTCAGGCCAGGAAAGTCCACAACAGACCAAATCTTCACACTACGGCAGATCCTGGAAAAGACCCAAGAAATGCAAATCGACACTCACCATCTGTTCGTCGATTTCAAGGCCGCATATGACAGCGTGCATAGAGACGAGCTATACAGCGCCATGTCTAGTTTTGACATTCCTGCCAAACTCGTCAGGTTGTGCAGGATGACGATGGAGAACTCTCGCTGTTCCATCAAGGTCGTTAACGAACTCACCGAGACCTTCAATGTCAAAAAAGGTTTTAGACAAGGCGACGCGCTGTCATGTGATTTCTTTAACATCGTCCTTCAGAAGATCGTGCAAACTCACACGCCAACACTAGAGGCACGATCTTCCAGAAGTACGTGCAATTGTTAGCATACGCCGATGACATTGACGTGATTGGCAGAACTCAGCGAGCCGTCAGTGAGGCTTTTGCTAACATTGAGACGGAAGCGGCTAAAATGGGTCTGGCGGTGAATGAGGGCAAAACGAAGTATATGCTGTCCTCAAAAAAGGACATACAACATCGACGTCTTGGACAGAGCGTCACAATGGGCAGCTATAACTTCGAGGTAGTCAAGGACTTCACTTACCTCGGCTCCGGAGTAAACTGTACCAACAACATCAGTACCGAGGTCAAACGTAGGATAACTCTTGCCAACCGCTGTTTCTTCGGGCTCAAGAGGCAATTGAGTAATAGAGCCCTCTCTCGAAGAACCAAGTTGACTCTATATAAGACTCTAATCATCCCAGTCCCGCTATACGGCGCGGAGGCATGGACAATCTCGAAAGCGGATGAAGAAGTCCTTGGTCTCTTTGAGAGAAAAGTTCTACGCACGATCTTTGGTCCTGTTTGTGTTGACGGGTTCTGGAGGAGAAGATTCAATCACGAACTGTACGGGCTGTACAGCGACATGAGCCTAGTTAGGCGTCTACGGATCCAACGCCTACGGTGGCTAGGTCATGTAGAGCGTATGGACACCACAGCTCCGGCCCGAAGAATCTTCGAATCCGAACCTGTCGGGCAACGCAACAGAGGACGCCCGCGTTTAAGGTGGCGCACCCAAGTGGAGAAGGACCTCAACCAACTTGGTGTGCGAAACTGGAGACAGCTAGCCAGGGATCGCGCTAGTTGGAGAGGCATGTTGGTTGAGGCCCAGGTCCACCCCGGACTGTAGCGCCACACAAAGAAGAAGAAGATATGACAGACTAAGTTTTGGCAGCCAATTTTGTTTTCTGCCTCATTTTCGCTATCTTCGGCTAGCGTCATATTAAAATGAAGTCAATGCACCACGTTAATCTTTAATGCTGTTAATATTTCGGGTGATTCTTAGTGAGCCTTTTGTTCCTCTTGAGTGCCCGGGCCAGAAGCACGCTCAACTAGGAGCACGATTCAACGATCTTTTGAAAGATTTTCTTAATTAAGGGACTCTAAATAAGTAAACTCTGACAGAACGATCATGTTGGTTGTGCTGGAAAAATCCTTTTAATTTATTCAAAATCCTGAACTCCAGTGTCTGCAGAACGGAGTCAAAAGCCATTTGTTATTGATGTCGCTGTTCATTTTCCTTGTCGTTGTCGTCGGTCTCCACTCGGCCAGGACTAAGAAATCCGCATGCACACACACATCAAGGATCACGAGCACACATCCCCGTAGCAGCAGAAGGAGGCAAAGTCACACACGAGCATTTCGAGTTGTAAGACGCCTTTCACAGGACCAAATTCATTGTGATCCATTTCTTTAGATTGCAGGCGTATTAAGTGGGCTGCCGGGTGTGCTTGTGCAGTCGGGTCGTGTGTGCATACGTGTGTCGCTCTCCATTGTGCCGCTCATTGAAGGCAAAATTGATTAGTTCCTTCATGTCGGAGAGGTAGGTGGGTAGGTTTGATGGGTCACAGCACACAAGTCTCCTTCGGTACGTGTATTTAAATTCAATTCAGGTGGAGTGACGGGATAGATTGAATGGTATTGGGTCACCCGTTGTACAAGAAGTTGAGAGTGCCTGGCTTGTGTTCGATATCTTAAGAGGCACTCTGCCGCCTGGACAGAAGATGGTATGCTTGCACAATCCTTCTGATTGGATTTGCTGGCTTGGCTTGAATAGAGTGGGAGTGGGAGCTGGGATCTTATGTCTTGATGTATAATTGAATGGATTAATGTTGTCCCGAAAAATGTAAAGTCAATTTAAAGTTAAAGCAACTGCCAATGCAGCAATGCGGAAAGAAAGGAGCTCTTTAAGAGCCCCCGTCCAGGAGCCTCATCTATGACAAGTAACTTTAACCTTACCTCTCCGTCAGCTGACAGGACATCAGTTACAAAGGAATGAAAAACCCTCCTGAGTTATGGTACTTCCAAACTCGCCCTCCATCGTCCCCCGCTCTCTGCGACTTCTTCTTTGAATTATCAAGCGAATCACCATGCCACCAATTAGGTAACTTTTATGAAATGTTCTTCTTTGGAAAACTTGTTATCGAGTGGAAAATATGCTTCTGGCTCATGAAGTTCATTCGATATTTTTACACATATCTCCCGGCGGAAATCCTTTGTCATTTCGTTTTTTCTCTTCCTCTTTCTCTCTGATGATAAGGATATTAGTTTCAGCGTGTTTCATTTGTAGTGGCAGTGGCAGGGAGTTGATGGCGATGTTTTGCTCAGTTCGGTGTCTATCCTTTGGTAATTATAATTTACGTGAAAATACGTTTTGGAATAGAGCTTGATTACAGCACCGAATATGTAGACCTAGATGTCGCCACAAACGTATTTGTGAGGTGTGATACGCTTTATTATTTTTTAAAGCATGCATGTAAGTTTCCTTTGTTAAGCTTAGTAGCAGGATATTCTGTTGGGTTTTATGTACCCATTCACATTGTGTAATGTGGGGATCTCAAAAATCTCTTTAGAAACAAATTTATTGGCTTTTTGTTTAACCCCTTCTGTCAGTAAGTAGGTTTCACCACACATATTCAATTGGCCTTAGAGGTTGCTGTAGAAAAATGCCTGACCTTCTTATTGACAAAAGGGTTAATATGAGTACTCTTATTACATTCTTCTACGTCTTCTTCTTGTGGCGCTACAGTCCGGGGTGAACCTGGGCCTCGGTCAACAACCTTCTCCAGCTGGCACGATCTTTAGCGAGCTGCCTCCAATTTCACACGCCAAGTTGGTTGAGGTCCTTCTCCACTTGGGTGCGCCATTGGACTCGTGGTCGTTCTCTATTGCGTTGTCCCACTTGTTCGGAGTCGAAAACTCTTCGGGCTGGAGCAGTGTTGTCCATGAGCTCTACACGGCCTAGCCATCTTAGGCGTTGAATCCGTAGAGGCCTGACTAGACCCATGTCACATTGTCGAAAATAAATTTCTTTCGTTTCAAGTTTTACTTTACTTCAAAATATTTCATTCTTTCACAAATCGTTTGATAGTTGATTAAGGTTTGTACAATCAATCTTTTTTAACTTGCCAGCATTTGTAATTCATTGGTGTCACTTTTCTCAATCGTCTAGATACTATAACCTGCACGTGTTCATTAATTATTTACTCATTTGACTCAAGTGCAATTTATTAAAACTGGTTTTTGTCATATTGACACTCCACGGGATTGGTAACGTCTATGACATTACATTAGTATACAAGCTTATTGACATGTTTTATGTTGTATTATATAGTTCTTGATTGTTATGGGAGCCTTTATGTATTTTTTCCAGGATAATTATTAACTACAAGATCGGATATTGAATTGAATGCAACTACAGGGAGGTACTTACAACGACACAAGTAATACTAGTAAAGTTGTTAATTTATTCTTAATTGGTTATTTATTTCCTCGTTATATTCCGTTACATTGCTACAATTAATACACAATTCGAATCGAGGTGTCACAGCACAGCCAATTGAATTGAAATAATTTAAAATGCAGGCAAAATTTGAGGCAATACCTACCAAAATATGATTGGGTCTACAACTTAATTCGTGCAGAGAAAGTGAGTCAGAACAGACTATCAAAAATTGGCTTGATTCGTTCCTCGCTGCCAAACCGGCGCAGTTCTTTTGGGATGTGATCCACAAATCGGCAGAATTATGGGAAAAAAGTCATAATTTCAGATGGGCAATATCTTGAATAATACTTTGGACGACATGTGGTTTCAACAGGGTAGTGCCACGAGTCATATACTACAAATCGCAATCGATTTATTGAAATGTAAGTATGGTGAGCGTGTTATCTCACGAGCGTGTTATGTCTATTTCCTGTGAAGCTACGTTGAGTCATTGGTCAACAATCCGACGACATTGAAAGAGCTCAGAGCCAACATTGAACGCGAAATAGCGGCCATTACAGAATGTGTCGCCGAGTCGTTGAAAATTGGGTCCAATGAATCGAGCGAAACGAACAAAATGGAAGGCAATATCTTCTACAAATCAGCCCAGGTGTTGGGATTCACAGATGACATCGACATCGCGTTCTCAAGATGCCTTAGTGAAAGCTTTCATGGCGATTAAAGAAAAGGTGAAACGAGCTGGTCTTATACAAGTTAACGAGCGAAAGACGAAGTATAGATACGCTGTCGAGCAAAAACCGATTCGACACTCAACTCCTGGGTCAAAATATGATCATCGAGAGCTAAACTTATGAGGTAGCAAAGGAGTTTGAGATAGATCGGAGCAAATGTAAACTGCACGAGTGACACCTTAGTAAAGATCCGATGTAGAAAAGCCGTTGGCTCGAAAGCCAAAATGATGCTCTACAAATCGCTTATTCCGCCAGTATTGCTTCATGGAGCTGAAAGTTGGGTGATAAGCAAAACTGCGGAGCTGATTTTGTGCCGAACGGAGGAGAAGACATCACGGCGAAGTCTACGAGCAGCAACGGTGTTAATGTAATCCGGAAGGTGAAAATAAACCGAATACACTGGCTCGACTACATAGAGTGCTTGGAAAACAACGCTCCAGCAAAGAGGGTCCCGAGCCTAAGTCTCCTGATTATAGAAGGATAGAAAGACCGAACCTCCTGTACTCAGATCAAGTCATTGCGGATGCAAGACGGGACTGCAAGCAGCGTGCCCAGAACCATCACCGGCTTAAGGCAGCAAATGCTTAGGATCGGATCATTCATGGGTTACCTGCCTGACATATATTGGGTCTAAAACTTCATTTGTGGTGTTTTGTTTTTAAAGTCTTTGGTCCTGTTTGCTTTGATGGCGTCTGGAGCAGAAGATTCAACCACTAACTGTACGGGCTGTACAGCGGCATATACTTAGTTCAGCGTCTTCGAATCCAACGCTTAAGATCGTTAGGTCATGGTCACGGCCCGAAGAGTCTTCGATACCGAGCCATTGGGACATCGGAACAGAGAACGTCCTCGCACGAGATGGCGCACACAAGTGGAAAAGGACCTCAACCAACTTGGTGAGCGCAGCTGGAACCAGCTGGCGGAAGATCGTGGAGGATAGGCATGTTGGTTGAGGTCCAGGTCCACCTCGGACTGTAGCGCCAATCAAAGAAGAAGTTTAGTTAAGAAAAACATGTACGATAGTATTATTCAAGATATTGTCCATTTGAAGCTATCACTTTTCCAGTGACAAACTGTGACAATGACAGCAGCTTTCCACATGTTCCAATGGAATAATACAAGTAACGCCATCTCTTAGCAAACCGCACCAATCAAGCCCAAGTAAGTAAGTATGTGGTGGCCCGTGGCGTTATGGGTCCATGCCTTGACTCCAACCTCGACGTCGTAGGTTCGGTCTCTGGTGCGACAAAAATAATGTTCCTGGCTCCATCTATTTAGAGTCACTGACATTGCTCAAAGAGTATTTCTTGTCTAGAAAAAGCTTCTCAAACTTGGCCGTTCGGAGTCGACTATAGGACCCTTCCACTCAAGGAAGAACAATAAAACGCACAACACGAGTGGTTGCTGAAAAGTAAGGCCCTGGCCCATCGCCATCCTGTATTAATATTATCATTATGAGTAAGTGAGTATGTATTTAAGTGTCTTTAGAAACTATAGACAGTAAGCGAATTAAGTGTGGTTGCCTACTTAAACATTGATATAGGTAAGGTTGGTGTTGATGCAGAGATTCCAATGGCAGTCTTCTTCTTTTTTCATTTTGGTAGACTTCTAGCCTAAGCATGCTTCTCAAAACTCAGCCGTTTAAAAGAGTCTTTTTTAGGCTGGAAGATCTTGTTTGGTTCCAAAATAAAGTTTGATGACGAAAACTGACCTAACATTGAACCATACTGTCACCTCTTCTTGACCAACATGGTAGACCATGCGTAAGTGGATATTACCCAAAATGAGTGTAAAATATCCTTGTGACACCGAACTAGGAAGTGTACGCACGCTTCAATGAATTTTCAGTATTACTTTAGTGCTCATGAATATTTCACTAATAAGGGAACAATGTTCACTTTCCAAGGAGACCTCTTCCGTAGAAATAGGATATCGACCGATGGGCGAAATTGAGTGAATACCTCACCACTTATATCTATTTGTTTTACGATCTGCTTGAAATGAAGGCTACTTGTTCCCACATTAATCTAATAAATCTAAGACGTATTATGTCTCAAAATACATAATTCTCCGGCCAGAGTGTAGTCCATATCACGTAATAACTGGAAAACCATGAGAAGCATGCTCGCATGGAAGGGAACATCCCTTCGAAACTAAAGTATGCATAGCACCTCATTACAGGGAGGTATGGTCTGCCATCGGGTGGAATGGATTAAGCAAATAGGGTTGAACTATAAAGTTATTCAATTGGAAGAGGGTACGTGATTGACATTTCTAATAATCCTCTTCCACTGAGATATGTGCATGGAATGAAGTATTCCCTTTGATAGATGGATTGATATTAAGGGGATATTTTGGGTCATGTTTTACACTCGAGCAATTTCCCAGCATGGGAATCTTCATAATTGCAAATTGATTGTGGTTGCGTTGTGGAAAATCAACCCAAAATGGAATAGTTTTGAGTTATCTATAAACTATTCGAGAAACTGAGCAAATGAGTTCATACTCTCGCACAAGCACATACAAGCACGCCCGCTCGGTGTATTGTTGGGTCGGGTTTTTTTCCGAAAATAGTTTTGATTAATTGTTGGCGATGCTCATTAATCATATTAGAGACAATCCAATGGACGTATTATCTCAACTGTTCCACCAATTCGCTGGCGGGACAGAGATGTGCTTAGGTAGTAACAGAAATCCTTCAAGTCATCCTCGCCATGATGTCACCAAGTGTATGACTTTTGTAGGCACTTTGGAGACTCACAACTCGAGTTTATAGAATTACTGAACGCGTGGCACTATATGTGGAACACACGCCGACCAATTGTCTCTCTAAGTACTCTTGGCAATTTTCACATATTTTGTGATGCTCACAAATTTGTGAGGAATAAAAATAATTAAAAGAAATCCTCTTCCTCTCGAAAGGCAGTTGTGACTTGTGACATATCACAGAAGTGCGTCAGAATAGGGCCGTTAATCATCATTGTCTTACCACATCAAACTAGTCTGCTTTTGCTTGGCTGGCAATTCGGTTCGCAGCAGTGTTCAACTGAAAATTTGTCGAAAGACAATAAGAATTGGTGGTCCGTGGCTTTGTGGGTGTATGCATCGACCGCAACGCACTTGAACCTCGACGTCGTAGGTTCGATCCCTGGTCGGAATGACAAAAAATATAATTTTAAATATAATTAAATATAATAAGTTAAGTATATTCGTGTTCAAAATATAGTCGGATATATTTTTTTAATTTTTTTCTAACGCATTACTGCACGCAATATTGGAAACGTTCTCAATGAACTTTTTTGCTTCGAGTTCGATTTTTTTAGGGAACGCGCACGAATTCGGCAGACTAGGATCTTTAACATCACACTTGAGAAGATCGTGCAACGTTAACATCGTAAACACTAGAGGCACGATCTTCCAGAAGTCCGTTCAACTGCTTGTTTACGCGAACGACATTGACGTGATTGGACGAATACAGCGAGCCGACAATGAAGCGTTTGCTGGCATTGAAGCGGAAGCGGCTAAAATGGGTCTAGCGGGGCAAAACAAAGTACATGCTGTCATCACAGAAGGACGCACAACATCGACGTCTCGGAAAGAGCGTCATATAGGGCGGCAGAAGCTTCGAGGTGGTAAAGCACTTCATCTACCTTGGCTCCGAAGTTAATAATGCCAACAACATCAGTACCGAGATTAAACACAGAATAACTCTTACCAACTGCTGTTTCTTTGGACTCAAGAGGCAATTAAGTAGAAGAGCCCTCTCGCGTAAGACCAATATAATAACTTGATCATATATAAGATCTTGATCATCCCTGTCCCGCTTTATAGCGCGGAAGCCTGGACTATCTCAAGAGCAGATGAAGATGTACTTGGTCTCTTCGAGAGAAAAGTTCTGCGTTTAATCTTTGGTCCTGTTTGCGTTGATGGCGCTTGGAGGATAAGGTTCAACCACGAACTGTACGGGCTGTACGACGGCATGCACCTAGTTAAGCGTCTTCGGATCCAACGCTTAAGATGGCTAGGTCATGTAGAGCGGATGGACACCACAGCTCCGGCCCGAAGGGTCTTCGACACCGAGCCATTGGGACAGCGCAACAGAGGACGTCCTTTCAATAGATGGCGCACACAAGTGGAGAAGGACCTCAACCAACTTGGCGTGCACAGTTGCAGGCAGCTGGCGAAAGATCGTTCTGGCTGGAGAGGCATGTTGGTTGAGGCCCAGGTTCACCCCGGACTGTAGCGCCAATCAAAGAAGAAGATGAAGAAGGATCTGAAACAGACACCAGCAAAGCGGACACGAGTCAGTAAACACCGATTAGTGCATATTTGAAGTCCCTTATTAATCGGGACGTAAACAAATTAATTTGCGCAGATTACTCCACGCGCAGCTACTTCAAATAAATCAACGGACTTAAAATGTTATAAAAACCAATATATTCGAACCGCAGTACAATCAGAATGAATCCACAAAATGTATTACTTCTTAAATCTGAGCTCGGTTGGCCTTGGTTCCCACGCGAAAGTCCGAGCGTGAGTTGATAAATGGTTGGCAGGTGTGCGAGGTTGCGGCGTGGGTGTGTTAACTTGCATCATACCAGATCATAATTGACACAGAAACAAGAGATGCCGATTCGTTTTTATTTCTTGCGTCTTGACTGTCACATGACAAGATCGGCGTGGCTAGAGCATAATACCGGTGAAGCAAAGATGTTCCTGGCGTTGGACCGAAACTTGGAGTCGAACATTATTCAATCGGAAGTGGAAGTGGAACGCAGAAAGTAGCCAGACTTGGGGTTACAAGGCACAAACCATGATCTAACATCTCCCACCTCTCCACAATCTAGCCTTGCAGAGCTTTAGATTCACAGAGTCTGCGGACGTAATGAATGTCAATATATCGGATCTTTTACAATTCATAGAAAGCACGGGGTGGTCTTAGCCACCACGTGAATAAAAAGTTAAGAATTGTGTACTCTTAAGGGATTCACAGTGGCCTGCGGTTGGAAGTGGTGGTCAACCATCACAGTCCCCTTCCTTAACAAGACCCAACCTAGCGTAGTACCACTATTTTCGTTGCTATTTGATGGCAGTTAGTAAAGATATTTCTTGAGCTTATTAATAAACATTTACTTCTTGCAAAACTTTTTTTTCACTTTTTTTTTTACTTCGTGACGTTAATCAGTGTCCATAATCACTAAACAGTACTCCCTACGTAAAACGTCAGGTATAATAAATTCAAAAGAATTGACTACTTTTTTCCAAAATAGACTTAATTTATTTTGAGTGGGCTTTAAGGAGTCTTGCATGACATGAACTTTAATTAAGCAATAATTAAAAAATATTTTATGATTATCTTAGTTAAAAATAATTTGGCATAAAATGAACAATTCCTTGAAGTCCTGAAGAAGTTAATCCAATTAGTACTCAGTTTCTCATCGATTCCCCACCGATGATATGAGGGGTCGTCAAATTGAACACCCACGCACTTCAAATAAGGTTAATTTAATTTTTAAAGGTATTTTTTTCAGTAAGGATATCCCAAAATAAGCTGAGGAATAAAAATGACCTCATATACGATTTATTATCAGCAGTTTGGCAATGTCTTCAACAAGTAATGTGTTAAGCTTCCTGCCCACTGTGCTTAAGGTTTACCATGGTGGCCTAAGATCTCTGTATATGAAGGCGATTTGTCGTTTTTCCGATCCACAAGAAAGGAGACCCTTTTAACTGCGTGAACAGTCGAGGGAACGAGCGAACAGTCGATTGATCAGTCTCCTTAAGATCGCGTATAACACCACGGCAGATTCTGGAAAAGACAGAAATTCAAATCGGCACTTACCATCTGTTCGTCGATTTCAAGGCGGCATATAACAGCGTGAATAGAAACCAGCTATACAACGCCATGTCTAGTTTTGACATTCCTGCAAAGCTTGTCAGTTTGTGCAGGATGACGATGGAAAGCTCTCGCTGCTCCATCAAGGTCGATAAAGAACTCACCGAGACCTTCAATGCCGAAAAAGTTTTTTGACAAAGCTACGCGCTGTTATGTGATTTCTTCAACATCGTCCTGGAGAAGATCGTGCGAAACTCACACGCCAACACTAGAGGCACGATCTTTCAGAAGTACGTGCAATTGTTAGCATACGCCGATGACATTGACGTGATTGGCAGAACTCAGCGAACCGTGAATGAGGCATTTGCTAACATTGAGATGGATGCGCTAAAATGGGTCTGGCGGTGAATGTGGGCAAAACTAAGTATTTGCTGTCCTCAAAAGAGGATATACAACATCGACGTCTTGGACAGAGCGTTAAAATGGGCAGACATAACTTCGAGAAAGCCAAGGACTTTACTTACTACGGCTCCCGAGTAAATTGTTCAAATAACATCAGATCAAGCGGAGGTTAACTCTTGCCTACCGCTTTAGGGCTCAGGAGCAATAGGCTAATAGAGTCCGTCTTTCGAAGGATCTAGTTAGATCTAGTCATCTCTCGAAGGATCTAGTATGGCGCGGATGCTTGGACTCAAGAGCGGATGAAGAATACCTGGGTCTTTACAAGAGAAGAGTTCTGCGCTCAATCTTTGTTCCTGCTGGCGTTGAGGAGATCTGGAGGAAAAGATTCAATCACTAACTGTACGGCCTGTACTGGCTAAGGCTTAAGCGGGTCCAACGCCTACTATGGCTGGGACATGTAGAGCGTATGGACGACCTTGCACTGGTCCGAAGAATTTGAGAAACTAAAGCTGTGGCGCAACACAACAGAACATACCCGAGTTTAATGTGGCGCATCCAAGTGGAGAAGGACTAGACTATAAAATTGGTGGGCGAAACTGGGAACAACTGGCCAAAGATCACGCTAATTGGAGAGGCTTGTTGGTTGGGGGTCAGGTCCACCCCGGACTGTAGTGCCATATAATGAAAAAGAAATATTGTCATGCAGTCTTCATATTAGTTGATAAAGTTGGAGAGTTCTCAACTCAGCACATTGTGTTTGTCTACACAATAATTAGTTAAAAAGCCAATTGCACCAGTATCGCCGATTGGACAAAAGAGGCCGCTGTCTAAGCGAAATTTAGACAACAAACTCGTGAGGGCACCATCGAACCAACCCGCCTTTTTCCTATTTTTTCATTTTGGTTGTCAGTCCTGATCTAACCTCCAATCAAGTAATCCGTTGAAGCTGAGAGTTTCTGTTCGAATCATGATCAAATAAAAGAATGAAGTTTTGTTTGCTTTATTGACTAACTTGCACGCACCGAATACATCATTCACTTACACGAGAACACCATACTAAACATTAACGCGCGATGTGTTAATTCCGCACAATATAACCGGGCTTGCTTCTTACATATCACCACAGTTTTTAAATGAGAACTTTGAAGACCCCCTTCTACAAAACGCCAAATATGAGCATTTGTGTCTTCTGTTGCCATCTTATCTCTCAAGCCACACTTTTGGTGCTTCACCTTATCGGCAAGCTGAGAAATATAATAGTGACCGCGATGTATTTTTGAGAACGTGAAGCATGTTCTTGACAGAAGCATTTGGTGGTGGGGCTGTAAGTAAGACTCAAGGACACAATGTGCATGGATCCCTTTAAAGTACACATATACTGACCTGGAAGTCAGTTTGATTTGAGGTATGTGAAGGATATTCAATTCTGGACCAAGAAATGGATCACGAGTACTGGACTTTTCGGCAACAATCAAAGAACGGAACACGTGGAGCCGTGCTTGCAGTTCTACCATGTCTTGTAATCCGAGCCCCATCTGGCATCGCCGTCACTGAGTTACACAGAAAGTCAGAGGCGTCATTATTTTGTTTTTAAATTTGGCATTATTTTATTGATTTAAAATGACACCACGTTGGATGATCTATTATTAGTGATCAAGCACTTATCTCCACTTTGGCTAATCCATGACGCGATTCACCAAACCATGTGTGTGGAAGGATAGCCATGTGTTAACCGATAAATCAGTTTCCGATTGATTGCTAAGGGGATAAGCCACTTAGTAACCACTCGTAATTAATTCAGTTGAGTGCAAATTAATACATTTTTTTTGCCCCAAGAGCCGAATGAATATACAAACTCAAAAACCAGATGCTCCAGTTCAGTGATTAATCGTGTGAAAAGGTGATGCATTTGGTGGGTGTACCGTGTTCCTGTCATTGGAAGAGGAGAGAGTTTCCGAAAACAAGTTTCGTGTAAATGACACACTGTGCCACTAGGATTTCTAACAACCCACTCTGCACACATCCTCTTCAAGTGCTCATCAACCCATGTTTACCTGTGCCAATCCTTCTCAGTGCGCGTACAATTTCATATATAATTTCAAAAAATAATGTTCATCACATATTAATGAGGTAAACGTACCTGTGCACATGTCAGTCGTGCACAGAGTGACAGCACTCGCGGTATGACATCTGTGTCAATGGTTTAAGCTCAAATTCAATAATCCGACCCAAATAAATTATGCACTAGTGCACGTGGGAGGCGAATATAAATCGGGAAAAATAAACGTCACATCTTCATTTATCCCATCGATGAATGCGACATGCCGCTGACAGTTTGTGATGTTCATGATTGATAACATCCATTTGTTGGATAGCGCGCTTTTCAATTTCATTTTGTGTTCACACAAAGAGAAAATGTTAAAGGATAGAGTATAACACCGGCATTTGTTTGCCATTGATGCTGGGTTTCTATTTTAATTGCAGACACATGGTCAACATGGGAACATCACACGAGATGTCAGTTAAATTTGGAATTTGCCAGCACTCTTTGACCAATTGAGCCGGGATTTTAAGAATGCTTTTCTCGAATAGAACTTGCTGTGTAGGACTACACTCGTTTTTTATTCATAGAGGTTACAGTGGTCGAACAAGATGAAGGTGGTACAGGGTGTGGATATCGAGGGAAGTACGGAGTCGAGAAAGAACACCACGGTTTGACGTTGGAAGGCTACAATCGCAATCGACCGCTAGGAACCTTGCCGACCGAGTCTCCCTGAAACTTTCCGAAAGTTCGACGCTGCCTGCACATTCAACAGAGCCATCAAAGAAGCAGCCACTGATGTGCTTGGCTTTACGACACCACCCAGAAGGAACCCATGCTTTGACGACGAGTGCAGGCAGGTACATGCACCCAAGCAGCAAGCCTACAAGGCAATTTTTCTTCCGATTGCAACATACCTTGCGCTCATAATACTTTTCTTGCCGCATTAATTTTTTTTTAAGTGAGAAGTTTCGGAAGCTGGCTTGAAGACACTATATACTTAAATTTTGGCGATTATGACGTCAAAAACTTAAAAATTTGGCGACTTTTGGCGATTTTTATTTTTGCTTTTGGGATTCTGACAAACCTACTGGGGACGAGTAATAAATCGCATTGTCAAGTTTTGCAATCTTGCAATCTTTCTCTGGCAGTGTTCGGAAAGGCTTTTCCCAGAATAAAAGAATACAAAATGAATTAAAAGAAATATAGTTCCTGAGAAAATAGTGAGTAACTCAGACCTCAACACTAAAGGGCTACAGTGGCATTGACTCACAGACTGTACAGCAAAACCGATTTTATCATAAAAATAAAAATAAAAATAATTTGTTTGGCGCCACAGCCCGTATAGGACCAGGGCCGAACTTCTCAGCAACCACTCGCGTTGTGAGTGTTATTGTTCTCTCACTAACGGAAGGGACCTGCAGTCTTATGCCGACTCCAACCGGCCAAGTTTGAGAAGCTTTTTCCAGACAGGAAATACTCTTTGAGAATTGTCAGTGACTCGAAAGAGGTGGGGCCGGGTAAATTATTTGTGTCGCTCGGAGCTGGATTCGAACCTGCGACGTCTAGGTGAGCGTCAACGCACATACCCACGACGCCACAGGCCATCACCGAACTCATAGGGACGCAGTAAACGAAAACGTCGACTAGGTTTGTGAACCTCTGAAGTACGAAACTGAAGGCATCTATCACAATTCTGCTCCAGTTTGTGGTTTGTGTTATAACTAGGAGAAGCAGGTTGTTCCACAAGCCGAAGACGAAGAATAATGGATGTCATGTGTTTTAATAACTTATTAGGACGTCGACCCATGAACGGTCTGAGCCTGAGCAATTGCTGCCTTCCATCGGTGACGGTCCTGGGTCCGCTGCTTCCAGTCATCAAGACCAAGCTGTCTTACATTCGCGATAACTGGATCTCTATTCCGGAGGTTAATTCTTCCTCTCCTTCTCGAAGCGGGAGGCTCAGATTCGAAGACCCTCTTTGCTGGAGTTGTGGTTGCTGCGCCCCATGTGGCCGAGCCAGTGTAGTCGACGAATTTTCGCTTTCCATGCACATCCTTGTACAGATCGTAGAGTTCGCGATTGTGTCTTCTCCTTCATTCACCTTCCACACCGAAGGGACCGTATATCCAAAGTATGTACAAAGAATCCATCTCTGCAGTTCTTTAGTGTTTTGAAGATGATTTTGGTCCACCAAGTCAGGCATTTAGAACCCAGATGCTCTCAGAAAACCGAAGTAGCATCGGTTGCCAAGGGCGATTCCAAGTCCGATCTCCATTAAGATACCATTCGTGGAGTTTCCATTTGCAACGTGGTAGACCTCAAGATTATAGCTGTCGATCGTCATGGTCACGTCTCCTCATAGGGATTGTATTTCCGAAGTTCAGTCACCCTTACTAAGCCTTAGATCCACCAGATGTACTTTCCATGTGTCTGTGTTCCTCGGGCTCGCAGTAAACAGTACGAACACCATCTGAACAAGAGTCAACTCGGTAGTGGACACCTCCTTGGTATGTACATATGTCACACCAAAGAGTGATGTGATTTTTTTGGAAATGAAGCGAAACTCAAGATGACGCTATAGCAGCGGCAAGAAAGTCGGAGCGACTTCGACACACGTCAATCATTTGTCTCAGTCGAAATGAGGCGGTCGCATGCTGTAATTTTAAAAGCCGTGTGTCGTAAGCCAGAGCTTGTTCTAGGTATGAAGTAACACTCTCCACTCAGTCTGGCGTTTTGATGATTATAATTTTTTTTTTGCTTTATTTCTAAGATTTTGAGAATTTTTGTCAGATTGAGGCGCCTATTTGTGCAAGTAATTCATTTTTGGTTGCCTTGGAAATTGTTGCTTGCGAACATTTGACTTTTCAAACGCCAACGTTCATTTTGATATGGAAAGCCGAGGTTTCTCGCTTTGACACAACATTCGCGTAAGGTCGATAGAACGCTTAGCAACGAGTGGCAAAGACCGAACGCCCTAACGCGCCGTTGCGATATAGCTTTAAAGCACAAGATAACCTTTCCAACCGACTTCTATGACTTCGCCCTGAATTGATTTTCAGAGAACTCCAAAAAGAGTACACTGTGATGTAATCGTACACAAAAACTTACATCCTCGTCAGCATCTTCAAGATTCTTTCATACACATTCTCCTCCCCCATTTGTCCCCCACACACCCTCGGGCACACCGACCCTCCTCGCAAGACACTTCATATTATTTTCTTATAGCCATCACCTCATTGTGCAGCGTTATTTGATGTCAGCTTTTCAAGGGCAGTTGACTTTAATGTCCACAGTCCACAGATATTTGAGCATGCTATTCGTAGTGCTGTGTGCTGTCTGCCGGTTGTTATGCGCAACAGACGCTTCATTTAGGGGAATCCTGTATCATGCCGCGTTAAAATAGCCATTCAGGTTTAGTTCCGTGTTGTTGCCCGTGCACCCTCTGTAGTGGAACCGATAAGGAAATAGGGGCAACTACGAACGGCTCATTTAATAAAGTGGCTTATCAAATAATTTCCTACGAAGTACACACGTGTGTGTGTCCAATTTGAGAGAGAGTGTCTCGAAATGGTCTACACTTCAAAATTCAAATATCAATTGTTGATGATGAAGGTCCACATGCGTTCTTCTGGAAGCGATTGGCAATAACACAGAATCCACCTGAGGACTAATCATGCACATGTCCTCTCTGGATTGGGTGGATGGCATTAATGTCTTTCTGAATCGAATCCCTTTGATTGCACGTTTCCCCATACACATCAGACATGAAGGCAATAACAGCCTAATTGGACACATCAGTTTCCCAGAAGCAGTCTGTACCTTAAAAAAATCAACAAACTGAATATCGACCATTCCCGGTAGTCCTCCATCATATTTCCGACCACAGCTGGACTTGTGTGGTAATTCTAATTGCAAATGCGAAATAAATCTCTAAGCAGCGGGTCACATCGGTCGCAGTTCACGCGAATATTCAGGTTTACAATTCACTGCGTCGGTGTTAATTAAATCCAGTGTCCGGCAATTCGTTGATGAAAGGCGAACTGCAAATTGAAACAGTGATTGAACAAATTCGTGATTGAATTTCCAATCGAAGCCCGTCTGACAGCCGCTGGCACGATCGCGCCGCTGCATCCGTGAAACCAATCGGATTTTATCCGTTTGAAACTAATAACTTCTAATGGCGTCACCATATGTCCATGCGCGTGGACAAAGGGAAGTTTGAGTGAATTATTTTTGGGCCACCCGCGGTAATGCACTTCTGTGTTGACAGTTCAAGCGAATTTCTTTGAATTGTGGCAACGGAAATGTATTCGTTTCTGTAAACGAAATGTCTTCTAATCAAGAATGAATTACTTTCGATGGCTTATGTTCGTTATTCCGGAACGCATCCATTTTATTGATAAAGGCTTTGCAGGACACTGCTGAGGGTGACCTTTGTCTTTGTCAACCAAACACGTGATCTTTGGCTTTGTCAGCTTAGTACCTGTATGGTCTATATATGGTTTCTGGTTTTCATTTTACAAAATTGTTTAAATGTTTGTGAAGTTTTGTATTGTTGATGAAGATATTTGCACTTGGATGTACATGAATCGGTTCGATCCCTCGTACGACAAAATACTTTTCACGGCCCCACTTAATTCGAGCCACTAACAATGCTGAAAGAGTACTCCCGCCTAGAAAAACTTTCTCCAACCTGGATGTTCGGAGCAGACAGACGGCTTCTGTTCTACTCGTGACAGGACCACAGCAAGCACGAGTGTTGCTGTAGAAGCTAGGCCGTATCGCCATCCATTTTATTATTATTATTACAACCGCTTAGTTAGAAGCAAAGATGCTCAAAGTATTGAGACAGTCATTTACTCCCTTGTTTGTGCCCTTACAGTGAAAGTTGATGCGTGCCCTGATTGGGTTGGGATCCAATTTCATTTCTCTGGCGGACGAGCTTGTAATATACATTTGGACATAGAAATCAAAACCACGTATCATCGTCTTCTTATTCTAATGGCGCAACAGTCCGGACAGTACCTAGGTCTCAGCCAACATGCCTCTTCAGCAGGCATTATCCTTAGCCAGCTGCCTGTAACTTTCCACGCCAAGTTGGTTGAGGTCCTTCTCCACTTGTGTGCACCATCTGCTATGTGGTCGTCCTCTATTGCGTTGTTCCACTGGTTCGGAGCCGAAGGCTCTTTCGGCTGCAGTAGTGTCGTCCATGCGCTCAACATGCCCTAGCCATCTTAGGCGTTGAATCGGAAGACGCCTGACTAGACCCAGCCGCTGTACAGCTCGTACAGTTCGTGGTTGAATCTTCTTCTCCAGAAACATTCAACGCAAACAGGACCAAAGAATTAACGCAGAACTTTTCTCTCGAAGAAACCAAGTGCGTCTTCATCCGCTCTTGAGATAGGCTAGGCTTCCGCACACAGGGATGATCAAGGTCTTATATAATGTGAGATTGGTCTTTCGAGAGAGGGCTCTACTACTTAAATGCTTCTTGCGCCCAAAGAAATAGCGGTTGGCAAGAGTTATTCTGCGTTTAATCTCGGTATGATGTTCTTCGTACTATTAATTTGGGAGCCAAGGTAGATTAAGTGCTTTACCTATGGTAACCTTCTGACCGAGTCGTCGATGTTACGTGTCCTCACTTGATGTCAGCATATACTTTGCTTTGCCCTGGCTTACCGCTAGACCCATTTTAGCAGCTTCCGCTACAATGCCAGCAATCGTCTCTATGCACGCTGTCATATGCAGCCTTGAAATCGACAAACAGGTGGTGGGTGTCGCTCTGCGTCTCTTGAGTCTTTTCCAGAATCTGCTGGAGTGTGAATATTTGGTCGACTTCCCAGGCCTGAAACCGCACTGATACGGAGCTATCGGATTATTAATGAACGGCTTCAGGTGGGTACACAAAACGGCAGAAAAGATCTTATACGCTATGTTAAGGTGACTAATCTCGGTCGCAGTTCAAGCGATCTGCATTCAAGTGAATCAGGCAAGCAGATGAGCTGGTTCATGCACCCTTCCTGGTCCAGCTGCTTTAAGAAGTTCTACAGTCAGACGGGCTGCACCAGCAGCTTTGTTCGACTTTAATCAAGATATCGTCTCGGTCGGGGCGACGAAATTCTTTTCTACCATCGTCCAATACGTTGAGTGAAACATTCGCCCTGACTCCCTTCGCCGTTTGACTTTCAGCAAAACGGATCCTTCCAGATTCTCAGCTTTGACTGGGACGCTATAACAAGTTGTCTCTCTTCGTTTCGACAGGCTTTTGGCCTTTCGATAATTGTTGTACACACTCGTCTAGGATTTTCATCTGCCTTAATAGCCTAGCATCCATTGCCTTTGCTACTTTATAGTCTCGTCGTTCTAAGAAGACAAAAGTCAAGAAGCTTGGTGGACAAATTTGGATTTCGAGATATTAGTGTCATATTTTTCCTTAACTTACTCACTCACCAGGCCTTATACCCCTAAGCCCGCGGTCTTTGCGTTTTTGTAAAAGGCCCGTATTTTTTGTCTGTCCCTATACTCTTCGATATCCTTGAGTCGGGAGGTTGCGGCAGATTTTTTGACGTTGAAGATATAGAAGCTTTTTGGTATGCCTCGTTTTTTGCACGTTTTCTTGCTCGCCATCATACCA
Organism: Eristalis arbustorum; assembly: GCA_916610145.1. Classification (NCBI taxonomy): domain Eukaryota; kingdom Metazoa; phylum Arthropoda; class Insecta; order Diptera; family Syrphidae; genus Eristalis; species Eristalis arbustorum. The sequence continues at coordinate 12,643,982 of OU744317.1, forward strand.
CGGATTTCATCTCCTGGGTGGTAGGTAGCATAGGGTGGTTTCTGCTAACTCCTTTATGGCCGAGCGGCAGTGTTCGACTTAGCTATACCGGAGAGTCTCTCACTTAATTGGTCTTCGAAGGCGCTGGCAAATCTCCGGTGTGCTTAGGCGGCTAATTTCAAGACTCCCCCTTGTTGGCTGATGCTGCTTTCTGACATTGGACAGTAGACCTCTGAATCTTGCTGCGACGAGAAAATTGTCAAACTCGACGTTTGGCCCACCTGAATGTTCGTACAACTAGGATGTTTGAGGCATGTCTTCCATCAACATGATCGATTTGCTCCCTTATCTTATCCAGCGTATATCCTGGATCGCAGTAACGTCCACCTCTGCGTGACGATCTCTTCCAGTTGATGAGCTGCCCGTATAGTCTTCTCACATTCCAGGTGCCCGATCGTAAATCATAGTTCTTTTTCGTTCCTTGTCTTCGTTGTTGAATGTTTGTCCATTGATCCAAGGCAGGACTCCCTCCAATAACGGCACGTTTTTTTCTGGGTTGTTAACATACTGCACATCCGCTGGTCTGTTCGGGTTGGTTATGCATCCTCTTGCCTAGAGTGTTCGCTGAATAAATTGACTCACCTCATAGCGGGTGTTGTAAGGGCTAAGAACGCAGCTCCAAGAGGAGGCTGTATGTCAACTTGACCGTCGCGATAAGAGGGATTGTTGTTGGGATATCTGCTGCAATGTCTTTTCTTTCCACACATCTGGTCTTAATTCGAGTTGCAGAAGTGTCTAAACAACTGCCTGACTGTGCACTATTTTTCGAGACCGAGAGTTCTCTTCCTCTTCAATAATCGCAAAGGAGGGCCAACCACCCAAATCTTGTCAAGAGTAAGAGTGAAGTAAGGACAAGCAACCTACCTATGTCCTTGCTGTGACTCCCCTATGCAAATTTGCAGCATAACCCACTCTCCTCGTGCTTGGTTTATCCCAACTATTTCATTGCACACCCAACAGTGGTAAGGCAAAACCCAACAATTCATGAGTGCATTTTTGATGCGACAATTAACAAATCATCTCCATAAACTGCCAAACAAACAGAGAGCATACCCAAGAAGTGCGTCTGTAACGCAGTAATTAATTCGTTGGAATTCGATAGGGGGCCAACAATTCGAATTCAATTCGGCCAACCGATTTTGATAGCAATTCCACATCACAGACTGTCCAGTCACCCAAACTAATTCGACTTACAACACAGCACACACGACGAAAAACACATGCTCTGTACACTTCGTGCAATTATATTCCCATTGTTGAGCAGGGGCCCCGCTTGGGTGGTGCTCAATTGCATACCCAATGAATTGAATGCATCAGATTCTGAAATATCCAACGGATTCGAGTGCATTGTGTTTTCCCATTCCGGGTGAAGCATGCCCGGCATGGAGGGTGGAATCTTTATTTAGCTTTCATTACCGTTCTCGGCGAGGCACCAATTTGCGATCGAGTGAAATCAAAGGAAAGCGTTCTCAGAAATGTGTGCCAGCAATTTGCGTAATCGAATTTAGCCGGCGCGCTTATCCGTGTCTGCAGCGAAACCACTCAAGCAGTCCCACGCTGTGTCAAGTGGCGGGGCGGGCTCTCAAATATTCCACGTACTTATTTTGAAATTTCATTGATAGAACGGCTGAGATGAAAGTAGGTGCTGGCGAATTTCGCAAAAACCCCAATTTGCATGCGTGCAGTAAGCTGCTCTGAATGTTAATGTAAATTATGAACACTTCTGCGGTACCCACTCGGTAATCTCCCGAGCTGCAACATTTTCGGAGCGAGCCTCATCGCGTGAGTGGGAGCAGTTGTGCTGCATTATGGAGGTGATTTGCCGCCATGCCTTCAGTGATTAACAACTACCACCTAATTGCATTGGAAACCGACGCTAAACTAAGATGGAAGTTCATGCTGAGATTATGGGTGCATCGGTTGTTAGTTGCGATTGCAAATGCGTTTTGCATTCGAGTTGGACTGAGAATATGCTTTTCTTCAAGTGCCTGAGCTGAGCTGCCTGAGGTGCAACAGAAACCTTTCAGGGAATAGTGTAAGATTCAGTTGTAGTGGCTGACTGCAAAGGGCAGGCCATTGTGATACCACGCGGATTGACTTGCCCTAACATCGGCACCAGTTGGTGCTAGTAGTGAAGCGATTTAGCTGGACTATGCTGGCGCTGTTTAGCTCATTGAGGTTGTTGAAGTAGTAGGCCCCTTGGTGTAGGAACCTACGACTAGCCAGCTGCCTCTTCATCCATGCAGCTTCTCCAGAAATCATTATATGAGGCACTCATCCTGCGAGCATGACTGCCAAATGCACAGTGCCCCGCTATGACTCCTATGAGAGTCCTTAATGAGTGCTTGCTGAGTCTGAGTAGACTGAGTGACCGTTTTAGGCTAAGTTATGGCCAGATTTCTTTTGTTTTAAGGCAGGTGGTGCCTTCTGTTTTAGTACTTACGTTCTTCCAGCAGTATCCAAAATAATAGCTCGCATAGTTCTAGAACGCATCAAAGAGCATTTAAATTCAACTCTCGATGTCGAACAGGCGGGTTTCCGCGCTGGATCCTCCTGCATCGACCACATAAACACCTTACGTATCATTACTGAACAATGCGTTGAGTATAGGTCACCGTATCTATTGTTCATCGACTTCGAGAAGGCTTTCGAAAGCTTGAATCGATATGCTATCTGGTCGGCGTTGCGCAGGAGAGACATTCCGAAAAAACGCATAGCTATTATAAAGGCTACATATGAAGATAGTAAGTGTCACGTCCTGCACAATGGTAGGTTTTAAAGGAATTTAAGGTCCAAAATGGAGTTCGTCAAGGGTGCATACTGTCACCACTATTGTTTCTGGTGGACGCAAATTATGGCATTCGATGGACTATGAAATCGTACCTTAAACACCTTGACACGATGTTTGTCTCCTTTCGCATCGGGTAGCGAATCTTCATTTGATGGCCTATGATCCAGAAGCAGAGGCAAACAAAGTGGGGCTCAAAATAAAGACGGCACAAACTAAAGCCCTTAGTATTTCTGACAACAGCGTCCAACTGAACATTACCGGATAGGAACTCTAGAAAGTTAACAGCTTTCTACATATAATTAGGAACTGTGGTGTCGGCTAATCGCGGTGGCACCGCAACAGAGTCGGGAAGGCTAAAGTTGAGTTCGGAATGCTATCCACGATCTGGAAAAGCAATGTCATCAGCTTAAGAACCAAGCTGAGACTGTTTTTTATTCGATTCAATTCAATTTCAATTTATTAAAGCTTACAGGGTACTATAAGACACACGTCTTTTATATACTAAGTTACAACAATTCAGAAAGGTATTTATATAATTAAAAAGTTGAGTAGTCTAATGAGAGGGATAAAAGAAAGAAAAGGGATGAGGCTTTAGGAAAGGGATGAAAAGTAGGAAAGAACAGTAAGTTTAAAGCGTTTGACATTAATGTTCGTATCGTTAGCGGTAGAGAGTTCCAAAGTTACGTTTACGTATGTAAAAAAGGCGCGATGAATTTGTAAGGCGATGACAAGATGGTATTATAGCATGTGTTCTGAGAGATCGAGCAAAATTGATTTTCTTAAACAGATGCACGGGAGTCTGATTTACTATATTTTGCAAGAATATAAGGTTTCTAGCATCCATGAATTAGATTAGATAAGTTGCGAGTAAACTTTTTGTATATTGAGATACATGATCCAATTTGCGTAAGCCGTGAACATACCTAACAGCATCATTAAACGCTACCTGTAGCCTTCGATTTGATAAAGAATCAAGTCAACTATATACAACATCAGCATAGGTTATCAGTGGTAGGACGAGGGTGGTAACAAGTTTCCTTCGGGTATCCATTGCAGTGTAACTTGAGGTTAAATAAAACTTGCGCAGGATACAACTTACGCAGGAAACAAAAAAATCGCAACACTTTAAGAAGCTACATCGGCACTTGGATCATCACTTCTTAGCTTGTACTTACATAGATAGGATTGAAGTAAATGAACGGGAAGCAAAGAGAAGTGTAGGTGACTTTTTCACGAGTGATGGGTGGACTATTGCTGAGCTTTCCTGTAGGATTGGCCAAGCTGTATCGATTTTGAAACAGCTTGAAAAATCTGTAATCAGAAAGACCGAGCTTGGTGTCAAAGCCAATGAGTAATGACCAACAGAATAAGATAAAAAATACATGTTGCCGAGATGAGATACCTTCGTGATGTTTGGAGTAACTCGACAAAATCGCCAACAAGGGTGAGAAACATGGGAGTTAACAGTCACCACCCAATGTCGAGCAGCTAAGTCTCCGAACGAAGAGAGCTATGCTTCGACGGTCATCATCTGCATAAAGATGGACAGTGGAATGCTTACACACAGAAGGAAGATCATTAAGAAACATGAAAAACAGGCTATGGCCCAGAATTGAACCTTGTGGTATGCCTTGGTTGACTGGTAAGAGTGAAGGAAAATTGTCAGAGTTAACAACAACCCTTTGAAATCTGTCAGACAGGAAGCTGCAAATTAGCCTCATTGAAGTGTCACTAAAAAATAAGAGATTTCTTAACTTCCAGCAGAGTATCCTGTGATTCACTTCAAAGAAAGTCAAAAGCCTTCGAGCAGTCAAGTAGACATAGAAGTGTGACCTGTCTTTTATCAAAATTCTGCCTGACGTCTTCCAGGATGTTAACCATAGCAGTGGAAGTACTATGGTTAACTCTGAAACCAGACTTAGCTTCGTGAAGTAGGTTGTTAAGATTCGAAATATTTTCTATAAGACTTTTGATAAACACGCAAGAATACTGAAAGGTTTACAATCTGAAGGGGAAGTTGGATTTGATCGTTTTGCGACCAGTATTACACGGCCCACTATCCATGATCGAGGAAAGGTAAATGTGGCAACACAATGGTCTATGATATGGATTAGGTGGGATAGTATGAAAGGTAAGATAAACTTAATAAATTTCATAGGTACGCCATCCTCCACAATGGCGTTTGATTTAATTTCTCCAATTTCGCTGACGGTTATCACTACAAATTGTCTGTGGCTCGAATAAGAAGGTTCTTCATCAAAATTGAAACCACACGCCTCCGATTGACATTCAAGAAAGAAATTGTTCAGAGAATCTGGGTCAACTTCACATTTACAATTTAGTTTGTTGTCGGAAACTCCAATGCTACGTAGATTATTCCAAAGTTGCTTTGGTGGAAGTGAGGTGTTCAACTTGGAAGCAGAAAAATTCCTCTTGGCATTTCGTTCGTTTCCGCTCAAACGTAGAGTCGGTGCTGCTATATGGATGCAGTACATGGAAAGTGGACACCATTACCACGCGAAAGCTGTAATCTCTCGTAAACAGATGTTTAGAAACATACTTAGGATATCTTGGCCGAACTGCATATCTAACGAACAATTGTACCTAAGAACGGGTCAAGAATCACAATACGAAGGAAAAAGTGGCAGTGGATTGGAAACATTCTACGGCGCGAAGACAATTCCATTGCGAAGTACGCCGTGCAGTGTTGTCCGCTTACGCAGGCAGGCAGAACAGCAGGACGTCCTAGGCAAACTTGGCGCAGAATAGTTGAAGAGGAATCAAGTTCTTTAGGAATGAGTTGGAGGGAGCTCAAGCGCGTTGCAGAAATTCGAACGAGATGGCGCGCAGACGTGGCTGACGCCCTATGCCCCCGAGGGGTTAAAGGACTTAACAAACTAACACCCACTACATCATACATTGTCTTAAAGAAAACCGAGTTAGCCAACTCAAGATGCAACTCGTTTCATTGCAATTCCAAATCGAGATAAGAAAATTTAGGGTTTGGCACATTTCTACTGCAAACTGCATTTCTTGCAGTTCAGTAAAGACGTCATCTGTTGCCCTAACCTAACAGCGCAACGACTGCAAACGTCCAAATGATCAACTCGACTCAGTGACCCATTATGTGTGCTTCAAACCTGCAATTTCCACATGGAAAAATTACTCAGCAGTAATATCATGCACTTTAATCAGCAAAGAGAATACATTTTCAACTGCGTTTGTACGCGTTCCCTTTGCAGACAGCAAAGACCGTCGCTCCCGCCCCTATGCAGCAGAGCGACAGGACCGCAGCCATAAAATAAAAAATAAATGAAAGTATGTGGTAACAGGCGATTTGCATTCATTTGATTGCGGAACTCTCATGAAACTTGTTATTATCAAGTGGGAAGCCCCTTGCCCCTATTTGGCTGCTGGTTTCTTCTTCATTTTCCCATCTCAATCGTTACTGTGCACATAGAGGACACAAAAGAATATGTTATTTACATTGTACGCTTAAAGCTCTGCTTTCTTCGACATTGCATTACCATCCTTAGGCGATGTGATGAAGCAAAGAAACAATTTTTCCCCGATCCTGTCAAGTGCAGTGTGCAAAAAGGAGGTCGGGCAGAATGCTCTTTTAATCTGCAGAGTATGTGTGTGTGTTTTTTTTCAGTCTTTCGTTGTCCTCTTTGCAGTTGGCTGCATGGCATCAAGTTGTGCATGGAGTTCGTCTTTTGTTCCTACGCTCAAGCGTGCACAAACATCGAAAAACAAGAAAGGATAATGAGAAAATAAGTTAATTTAGGCGGAGGCTCTGCTCCTCCGCAAGGAAAACGTTTTAAAGCGCTTCTGCTTTATCTCTGCTGCTTTCCTTGGAATAAATTGAAATCACCTTATCTCTGCGGTGGGGGAGCGATGTTCCCCAGAAGAGACAGCTTTTCACGCAGCGGTGCGGGGATTTTGCAAGTCGCCGCATGATGCGGGTAAACCGCAGAATCTTCGAAGATTTGATGTCTTCATTGAAAGAAAGTACTTGTCATCGTCGTTCGTTCCCCGGTTGCAGGACTCTGCGTGCACATGGACGTGAGCCCTGGTGCGACGTGGCAGCAGTAAACATAAAAGTGAATTGCATCGTAAATGGTTACGATGTGGATGTTTGAAGTGAAAAATTGCTAAAACGTCTTACTGATCAATTCTCTCTGTGCGATGGTTTCGCGTCGCTGGCGAGGACGTCTGCTAGAATAATCAACATCTGATAATGTTTATGCGTTTCGTTGTAATGTGATGCTGATCTTGCAGATATTGCTGGCCACAAAAACTGATGTTGCCTGATACAAAATAATGCAAATATAGCACAGCGTGTATGTTAAACTGTTGCATGAGGAGGCAAAAAAAGCAATGGTGCAACGAGAGCACGGTGCAACGGCTTGCTTGGTGCAATGACACTTGAGCCAATGATGCCACACACCAAGCACTGCCACTGATTGCACGCAGAACGAAGAGACTATGCACTTCCTCTTTCATAAAGGCGGTTCATGCCACCGCGCTGTACTGCAGGACTGGAGTGATCACTACACCGCCCATAGACGCGTCAGTTGGCAGAGTGGTTCTGCGCCTGATCATACCACTAACTGCAGATGCAGAGATATAGGCCATAATGGACAAGAATGAGGTGAAGTGATGGCAGCAATCGCCAAACTGAAGTCCAACAAGGCTCCTGATTCGGATTGACTGCCCGCATAGCTCTTTTAAAGCAACTAGTGATGATTCGGTGAGGTGCACACACCAACTCATCTGCAAAATCTTCTCGAATGAAAGTCTGACTGAGGGATGGAATCTCAGCTTCGTTTGCCCGATCCTAAGGAAAGTAGAGCTCTTGATGGGATATTTTCCGGGTACCCGGGTATTACCCGTGAATCGTAATTTCGGGTACATGTGAGTTATTGAGTACCCGTCACAACTTCCTTTTTCTTATGGCCCTACAGTCCGGGGTGAACCTGGGCCTTAGCCAACGAGCCTCTCCAGCCAGCTTGATCCCTAGCCTGCTGCCATCGTTTTCGAACTCCAAGTTGGTTGAGGTCCTTCTCCACTTGTGTGCGCAATCTCCTGAGAGGACGTCCTCTGTTACGATGTCCCAGCGGCTCGGTATCTAAGATTCTGTGGGCCGGAACTGTGCTGTCCATCCGCTCTCCATGACCTAGCCATCTTAAGCGTTGGATCCGAAGACGCTTCACGATTTGCATGCCGCTGTACAGCCCGTACAGTTTGTGGTTGAATCTTCTCCTCCAGACGCCATCAACGCAAACAGGACCAAGGATCGTATGCAGAACTTTTCTCTCCAAACAACCACGAGCTCCTTCACCCGCTTTCAATAGCGTCCATGTCTCTGCGCCATAGAGCAGGACTGGGATTATCAGAGTTTTATACAAAGTCAATTTGGTGTTTCGAGAAATGGCTCTGTGTTACTCAATTGCCTCTTGAGTACAAAGAAGCAGCGATTGGCAAGAGTAATTCTGCGCTTGTTCTTGGCAATAATGTTGTTGTCCCTATTTACTCCAGAGCCTAGCTAGACGAAGTCCTTGACTACCTCAAAGTTTCTGCTGCCCAATATGACGATTTGGAAGATCGTGCCTCGGGTGTTGACGTTTGAGTTTTGCACCATCTTCTCTAGGACGATGTTAAGGAAATCACATGACAGCGCGTCGTCTTGTCGAACACCTTTTTGGACATTGAAGGTCTTAGTGAGTTCGTTACCGACCTTGATGGGGCAGTGAGAGTTCTTCATCGTCATCCTGCACAAACTGACGAGCTTGGCAGGAATGTCAAAACTAGACATGGCGCTGTATAGCTCGTCTCTATGCACGCTGTCATATGTGGCCTTGAAATCGACGAATAGGTGGTGAGTGTCTTTCGGCATCTCTTGAGTCTTTTCCAGAATATTTTGTTGATGGTGGACTTCCGGGCCCTGGAACCGCACTGTCAGGTTTTAGTAGATCATGCGGTTCCACAAATGCAAAATGATGTCCCTGAAAGTCTCACTACAATACATCAGGTGTAAAAACGTAGTTGGGTTCTGTTGAAGCGTCACCAAATACGAACGCTAACAATGCTATTAGCGACAATTGCCTGTCGCAATTGCTCGTTATTCTCTTGAAGATTGTAATAACCGGTTATGACTGTACTACCCTTCGCAAGTCAGTGAAATTGCCTGCCACCTTTTTTAGTGTGCCCTTTAATAGCGGACAACCCTCCGTAAATAAACACACCTGATAACCGGACAAATTGCTTGGTACCCTCAGTTTCCGCTTAACAGAAAGTTCACTCTCCACGTTGTTGGTGGCATACAATTGAGATAAGAAATACGACACCAAAAAGTGCCTTTAAACGCATATGCACTTTAAGTTTGCACACAACTTCGCCTGAATTGCACCCTCAAACATCAGCTTGACTTTCCGTTTAATGTCAGTTTTAACTTCTTGAATGTTCAGTTCTATTCACAGAAACCCGGTGCCTTTATCGTTACCGCCCAGTGATTTTGAAATTCCTTCAAACCCATAACCGTCTGCTTTAGTCGGCTTAACACACCTTCATAATGACACTCACCGTGCAACCAATGTACTGTATCTGAAAGTACTTTGTTTCCACCGAACATCGGGACCGCAGCAGAAAAAAAAATAAACCTTAACTCGTATACTTATGCGTCCGTATCTGCTGTTGTGCTCTTATTCAAATGTAAATTGGCACTTCACCTAGGCACCCAGCCACAATGGAATGATATTAAGGCTGGCTTATCCTAGTTTCTTTTTCCATTTTCATCACATCAAAGTATCGCTGTGTCTGAACGCTGGCTGGGGAAGGAAAAGAATCGTTCTTGGGAAAAATATAAATAACAAAAAACACACGAACCAACTTTCGCCGAGAAAAGATATCCCATCCCCCTGCGGTCTGAGGGGTGGAATATTTTTTGCTCTCGTCTGTGTGGACTAAGTTTTTTGTTTTAAAGGAAAAACTTCTTCCATAACGAGCAACAGAAGTTCAATTATGGCTTTCTGTGTTTTTTTTTTGTTTTTTGCTCTATTTTGCGACTGTTTGTGTTCCGGCGTGCATTTTGCCACTCAGCTCAATCGAGTTTCCAATTTTATTTGTTCAATTGGTTCTAGTGGCCTCTGCCTCCGAGGCCGGCATGGATCTCTTTGTGGTCTGCATGGCAATTTTCATTTTGATTTGAATCAAGCGGTATAAAAACTCAAAAGTCGGCTCTGTCATCATGCCACTCACTCCAGGCACGAGCACATAAAGGCTGACTTCACGCCTCTCACCACGTCCCAGCATGTCCTGAAAGGTGCAAGATGAATCGAAGCATCCATCACTCGACGTTGAATCGTATCAATGAGTGCTTAACCCTAATTCAGTCAATACGTCGGGCAATAAAACCTTCACGGGCTTGTACCGGAAATAAAATCCTTTCAGGGGGCGGGCGGAAATAGCACCACCCACTCGTTGGCACGACGACGAGGGTGGCGAGGCGAACGATAATTACGAATCGGCACGCAAATATTCCCACAATCCCGCACCCCGTCTGTGTCGATGGCGAAAAGAATGCGGATAAAAAAATGCAAAATATTTATTGGAGAGCACAAAAAAGAGGAGAAAAAAAAGAAACGAAGAAGAAAATGCGATGAATTAACTAGGCGCGGGTAAATTGAGTTTATCATGCCATAAAAGTGTGCCTTCGCCGGCACACAATGGGGAACACACGCGTCAATAAAAAGGACCAAATAAACACATAAAAAGCCAGTTCGCGGTCGCTAATAATAATCATAAAGTTGCGTAAAACGAACGCAAGATAAGGAAATGCCATAAATCGTTGAATGGCACGGCCTACTTACTGTTCGCTTCCGCCTTGAGTGTGAAAAGGTAAAAAGAACCGTGAGCGAGACAAGATGAATGATGACCTGAGATACTGGAGTGTAACTCTGACGTGGAATGATTTCGCCACTAGCTCGGATTCGGAGATGGACGAGTGAAATCAATCCGCCTGGGCGGGAGCAGACTACGAAGTTCACGGCTTTGAGAGAGATACAATTGAATTTATCGTTATTGACTGGATGTACTCGTGGGTTAGTTGATGAACATAAAAGTTAACTGAATTACACGACGTTTATGAGCCAAGCTTAGTGTAGCACTTGAGTACGAGCGATGATCCAAAACATTACTAAATAGGCAAAATTCGTTTGGAATAAACGGGATATCGAACACTCTGCTAAGACGTAGTCAATATAATGATGTGGACACCAACCCCAAACATTCCATCAGCGCCATCTGTCGAACCATCGGATACCATTCGGAGTCTTAGTCATAATCCGTTGCGACAGACTAAGCAGCAAAAAAACGAGTTCCACAGACTGTTGGACGATCAAAGCTCAGAGCTATTTCTGATTAGCGAAACTAATCTAACCCGATGGGGAATATTGGAGCACAGTAATTATAAAGTTATCTGAAAAACCCAGACCAACTCCAATGGTGACTGTCTTCGAATGCGCTAAACATCTCTTCTTTGTGTGGAGCTACAGTCCGGGGTGGACCTGAGCCTCCACCAACAAGCCTCTCCAACTACCGCGATATCTTGCTAGGTATCTCCAGTTTGGCCAAATTGGTTAAGGTCCTTCTCCACTTGGGTGCTCCACCTTAAACGCGGCCATCCCCTTTTGCCCTGCCGGACAGGTTCGGATCCGAAGATTCTTCGGGGCGTAGCTGTAGTGTCCATTCTCTCTACATGACCTAGCCACCGTAGGCGTTAGATCGCTGTACAGCCCGTACAGTTCGTGGTTGAATCTTCTCCTCCAGAACCCGTCAACACAAACAGGACCAAAGATCGCACATAGAACTTTTCTCTCAAAGAGAACGAGGACTTCTTCATCTGCTTTCGAGATTCGAGATACTCCATGCCTCCGCGCCGTATAGCAGTACTGGGAGGATCAATGTCTTATATTGAGTCAACTTGGTCCTTCGAGAGAGGGCTCTATTACACAATTGTTTCTTGAGCCCAAGGAAACAGCGGTTGGCAAGAGTTATCCTACGCTTGACTTCGGTACTGATATTGTTAGTGGAGTTTACTTACACTTTACCGAGGTAAGTGAAGTAATTGACTATTGTATTGTATGTCCTTTTTTGAGGACATTCCTCATTCACCGCCAGACCCATTTTAGGCGCTTCCGTCTCAATGTTAGCAAAAGCCTCACTGACGGCTCGCTGAGTTCTGCCAATCACGTAATTGTCATCGGCCTATGCTAACAATTGCACGGACTTCTGGAAGATCGTGCCTCTAGTGTTGGCGTGTGAGTTTCGCACGACCTTCTCAAGTACAATGTTTAATAAGCCATGTGATGCAGCGCGTCGCCTTGTCTAAAACCTTTTTTTGACATTGAAGGACTCGGTGAGTTCGTTAGCGACTTTGATGGAGCAGCGAGAGTTCTCCATCGTCATCCTGCACAACCTGACGAGCTTGGCAGGAATGTCAAAACTAGACTGCTATAGCTCATCTCTATGCACGCTGCAATATGTGGCCTTAAACTCGACAAATAGGTGGTGGGTGTCGATCTGCATCTCTTGAGTCTTTTCCGGGATCTGCCGGAGAGTGAATATTTGGTCTATGGTGGACTTCCCAGGCCAAAAACCGCACTGAAAAGGACCTATCAGGTTGTTGACGAATGGTATCATTGGTGCATGCGCCCAACCAGATCATCTCTCCAGCTGCTTTAAACAGTTTCCGCAGTCAAACCGTCCGCTCCAGTAGCTTTATTCGACTTCAGTCTAGATATCGCTACCTTGACTTAGTCTAAGCGTTCATCATCGTCCAAATTGAGTGAAAAATTCTGCCTGACAGCGGAATTTGTGTCGTCATCGCCGTTTAACAATCTACAGAAATGGTTTTTCGAAAATCCATTTTCATCCCGACAGGGCTCCTGTCCGAGTTTTATATCCATTCGATAATTGTCTCACCTTTTGGTAAAACTTTCGGGAGACATTCCTGCCATAACACCTCTCCATCGCCTCGACCGCGCCATTCTTATGATCTTTCTTTTTTTTTCTGAGAAGACGGTGCTCTTCCCTTCTCTCCTGTTCGTAGAGCTCACGAACAGCTTTCGTTGTTTCGAGTGCAGCGTTGCCTTATAGGCCTCCTAGCTTGGCTGCATTGTACCTGCCTGCACTTGTCGTCAAACCATGGGTTCCTTCTGGGGTGGTGTCGTAAGACCTCAGCACATCTAGTGGCAGCTTCTTTGATGGCTTTTTGACAACGTTTTCCATTCTTCTTCTATTGAATGTGCAGGCAACGCCGAACTTTCAGAGAGTTTCAGGGAGACTCGGTCGGCAAAGTTCCCTAGCTTTGCGACGTCAACCGTAGTGCCCTGCCTCGACTCCCGTACTTCTCTCGATATCCTGATTCGTACCTTGGCTACAACAAGGAAATGGTCCGACTTCGATGTTGGCTCCTTGGAACGTTCGGGACATCGAAGACTCTGGAGGAGTGTCTGACGTCGATCGCAACGTGATCAATCTGGTTGACGGTTGATTGATGTGGGGAGCGCCCTGTCCCTTTGTGAATATTGTGGTGAGGGAACAGCGTGCTGGCTACAGAAAGGTTTCGCCTCGTCATGAAGTCCAACAGCGTGAGTCGATTGTCGTACGTGTTGTCGTGTGGGCTGTGTTTTCCGACGACTCTAGCAAAGATTTCTTCCTTGCCCAGCTTAGCGTTGAAATCTCAAAGAACGTTCTTGGTGTTGAAGCTGGGTCATCGATCGTATGATCTTTCGAGGAGATCATAGAAGTCATCCTTGCTGCTATCATCTTTGTCCTCTGACGGGGCGTGGACGAAAATCAAGCTAATGTTTCCGAATTTAGCCTTGACGTGGATTGTTATGAGGCGTTCGCATTTGCAGACAAAGCTTAAGACTTTTTGCCTAGGTCAACGTCATATTCCACGTGCGAAACCGAAAAGCATGGTCATTAGTTCGTTCGCTGGATTTGCCAACAGTAAATCCGGCAGTATCCGAGGCAATTGGTTGTATCTGAACTTTTGTTTTTTACGTGATCGGACTTTCTCAAGAGCGTCGGCTAGGTTCATTTGCTGCGATCGAGTTGTTGATTTTACTTTGTAACTGAAAAGAAAGATTAATTATTCGTAACTACATTTCACTTTTGAATGTAGCAGCGTGGTTAATGCTTTAATGAAGAGCCATTCCCAAAGCCAACCCTCCTGGTTCGATGTGAAGATGGCCCTATCTCCGACCGAAAGACCAAGTGGTCATGGATGCCAGACAGCTGGGTCTACAATAATCTGTAGAAAGCATATATAGGTTGAAAGCCTTTAAGTACTCAAGCTCAGTTCACCAAGCCGAAGTTACATACTTTCTCTATTCCCAAAAAAATTCCCAAGGGTCCGCATAGCTCCGGGATCGGTAAACTCGCTGCGGTTGTGAGTACCGCCGTTGACCCTATATGAAAGTGGTTAATCCGTCGCCAACTCTACTCCAAATTCGCGACACGACCTTTAAGCCAACCTTTCAGATCTGAGCTCCCAATTGTCAGAGTAGCTCTACAAAGGGGGGTACCAGGAAGCTCTGGATGTCGCCGTTGGCTTATCTGATGATAAGCTCCCCCGCCGCCATGCGTAAAGAGAGATGAGTAAGGATACAGTTCTGTACAACGAAGTATTTTCACTGGTTACCTACTTCTGTTGCAAAGCAAATGATATGGGTCCAAGCCAACCATTTTATCTATGCCTCCCAATTTTTCTAAAATCAATTGTCTAATTGATCGAAGAATAAGTCGTAGTGTAGCTAGTCCTTGCAGAGGCATTAAAACCCTTACCCTTACCCACTCTTCACCCAAGTCGCACACCCAATCGGAGAAGAATGAGACTCCTCTGTAGAATTACAAGCATTTGTGCTTGGCAATAGCCAAAATAGCATTTTCTCCTCCTCAATTCGTATTACTTCTCTCGCCACTTGCTTGATGTTGGTCACGAACTCCGATTGATCTCGCAATCCACCGTCTTGGCACGAACCAGACATCAGGCTTCGGACGCACAACCATTCCCCAGCTGAGGTGAAACTAAAAGCACTCTGCTCCATTCCACCGGCCAATGAGCAGAAAATCTCTTGCAAAGCCTCGCAACGTCTGTTTGCCGTCGTTCGTAACTCTGTAACTAATTGTCGTGCTTTTGATTTCATTC
>OU744317.1:12659228-12685884 GCA_916610145.1 Eristalis arbustorum
CATTTTCTCATCATTTTCTCATCGAATTCAGACCCCCAGTAGATTATACAATCTGAGGAGATATCTGCGGGAAGCGATGGAATATCGACAATTTTTTTGGGCACCTGACCGCAGTTGTAGTGAAAATATTCGCCACGAAACCGCCAACTCGCGGATCAGATAGATGCACATATATCGGCAAGGCATTCCAAATGATCCTCAATTGAGACTTAATCAAATGGGCTCGGAATTTACGTTCGGTTTCAAGGCGCAAATATGAATAAATGAGACAATTGTTTCTGATGTCTGATGTACAAAATTATTTGGTTTAGCTGGTTCATAATTGCAATTCTTGTTTGGAAGCATTTGCCCCTGATGCCAACGACCACACATGTGCCTATGGCCCATCAGGATTTGACGGTACTTGTTCGAATATGTTTGACAAACACCTTCCTAGATGCAATTGGAACTTGCATTGTGCTCTCCTGCGCTAAGTTAAATCAATAAAATTTGATTATGGTCCAGCTTTATTTAGACCCGAGTACATACATAGGCACGGCACCATTATTCGTAACATTGTTAACACCGGTCCTAACCATTTCCCCTTCTTCACACAGACTCTTGCCAAATGCACATCTCATATTCATACCGCCCCAAACAAAGTTTCAACAAAAAACACGAAACGAATGCAAAACTCCTCCGGGGCTTGGGAGTGTATGTTCTTTGAAAAGCCCTTATTGACTACAACACAATTCGAACGGAATATTTCTGCAGTGAAGTAAATTTACACATCACCGACTCGCAATGGGTTGCAAACTCGCCTTGGGCCAGGCAAATGCACGTCATTCCATCAGAGGCCAGATCTAAAAATGCAATTTCTCTCCCCATCCCCACCCCCCACTCCGTGTGCAGCGCCTATCAGGTGGGACCGTTCGGATGCCCGAGGAAATCAAAATCCGACAAATTGCAGCTGTCCAATTTATTGCCTCGCAGATATGTTTCATCGATCGGAAATGGTCTCCGTTCCCACTTATGCAAAAGTGTCAACATCGAATCATTTACAGGCGACTGACTGATTGCACTAAGGGGGCGCCTAGAGGGTGCAGAGATTTATATCCTTTGTGCAAAGTTAAAGTACAGCGGTTGAAGAAGCACTGATTGGGGCTGAAAAGGATTTAAAATGGCACACATAATTAAGTGCATGGCTTGTTCTTGTCACTTCTGAGGGCCTAGTCAGTCAAGTCGAAGAGGGAAATGTACCTCTTCAACAAGATGATAGGCTGAGCTAACATCAGTAAGGGTCTTAAACACATTGGGAAGTGGTCGACTGGTGCGCTGGTATCGTGTCAACTCATTGTGGACTTTGTGACAAGGGTTACATCGTTTAGTGGAATTGTGGTAATGTTATGAGTTCAAAGTTGTCAGGTAATACGTACTTACTTCTGAGACCTCCGACCAGGGCCTCCATTGAATTGGACCATAATCAAATTTAATTGACTCAACTTACCACAGGAGATTAGAATACAAGCTCGAAGCTCTGCCACGAGTTAATTAAAGCTAATTCCCTATCGCATGTCTCTCTTTGATTCAACCGATCCTTGGCCAGTATCTTCTTTTATCAAGAGGTTTAGCTCATGTTGATATTTGAGTCCATTGAGGGAAGGAATCAATTATATTCCTTGACCAATGTTGTCAACGATGTTAAGACGCTGTTACACAACTGGTATCCATCCACTCGATGTTCAGGGACTTCATACACATTTTCGTACAATTCGGTAAAGTTTGCCTTGTTCGGGGATGGGACCATATATCCGGTGCAATATTTTTCTGTCGAAGGCTATCTGATCTTAACGTTCAGCGTTCGCCTCCATATTGCCGAACTGGCAAAATAAGAGTCTTGCAGAGTCTTGGTCTTTCTCTTCCATTTCATCGTAGGATCTTCACTATGATGGAGTTCGTGGAATTGTTTAGGGTAACCAAACTCGTTCACTACCTCACAGTGTATAGCTGTCGACTGTGATTGTTTGCAATAGGTGGTGTGTGGTAGAATTCCTACACAATAATCAACGGGTACAAAACAGAATATATGCTGTCGAGCAAAAAACACAATCGACAGCTACACTTTCGATGTAGTAAAGTCGTTTGTCTACCTCGGGACAAACGTTAACTCCACGAATGACATCCTAGTTGAGATCCGCCGTAGAATCGGCCCTGGCAACCGATGCTACTTCGGTTTGTCAGAACAATTGGGCTCCAAACTCCTGACTCGGAGGACCAAAATCATGCTCTACAAAACTCTCATAATGCCAGTCCATAATTGATCTTAAAATACCTGTAATACTTCGACGGGTACAATTTCCATTTTGTTATACGTCAATTCAAGTTAGTTTATTCCTCGTTGATTACAAATATTTTGTTTGGTGCTTCGATATTTTTTTCGTTTTTTGTCATCATAATTTCAGTTACAGCTTTCGGTTTCTTTCGCGACAATTGAGCGATTTCGTAGTGGTCTTACTGTAACACATGTCTTGAGAGGCTTTTAGGAAAAAAACTGTGAGAATAAATTTGGGTATTAGCCTAAGGCTCCACTTAGCTTAGCAGCTAATTGTAATTTTAACAATTATATATTAGCTTTTTGAATAAATAAATAAATAAATTTGGGGAAGAAGAAAACGTAAAACAAATGCTGATTTCAATTCGTATCGGTAATGCCTTTGATCAGTCAATATTTAATTTCATTTTGTATGCGTGAAGTGAATTTAATATATTGTACTTTTATGTAGAACAAATTGATTATTTTTAATTTTTTAGTGAAAGAACTTTTTAAAATGAAAATCTACATTATATATAAATAATATAATATGGATGGCGCTACAGCCCATAGGGGGCCAGGGCCTAGCTTCTCAGCAACCACTCGTATTGTGCGTGCTATTGTTGTCTTCCGATGGAAGGGACCTACAGTTTAATGCCGAATCCGAACGGCTTTGTTCGAGAAGCTTTCTCTAGACAGGAAATACTCTTTGAGCATTGTCAGTGACTCGAAAGAGGTGGGGTCGTGAAAATTGTTTTCGTCGCACAGAGCAGGAATCGAACTTACGACGCCGAGGTTGGGGTCGACGCACATACCCACAACGCTACGGGCCACCACAAATCTTCATTACTGTTTTATTGAAATTGTATCTTCGCGAACGTGAACACCCTTGGTTTTTAATTTCTCAAGTTATCGACAGTCTATAGTATTTCGTTTTGTCATTGAGTTTCAGCCCATCTGACTTTGGCTATTTTTCAACCGCCGAAAACACTTCCACTAAGACACGTTGCGGCACTTATTGCGGCTTGGCTTTCGGATCGAAAGCGTAAGTAATGCCTAGTATGTCGTAGCAACTTCATCTTGTGCCGGAGGATTTTTAGTCACAGGTCTTTCGAGTCGTCAGTCGGTTCATCTTTCTGATGCAGTATAGATCGACTAGGAAAGACTATAAAGACTCAGTCGTGATCGCAACTTCCCTTCGCAGAGCTCTTTATCGACTCATGCTTTATGAAGGCTTTTCTGTATAGCATTATTACTTGTCTATGACAGCTATTGGCATCTGTCGCAAATCGTTTGGCAAACAAAGGAAGAAAATACGCAAATCGTAATTTTTAAGGAAAAGACCAAAACCAAAGCCTTGTTTCGGTGCATTAGCCAGGTATAACTTCTTAAAATTAGAGTGAAACTCATAGAAAAGCAGATATGTGCTGAATTTCACACTGTCACTGCTGTCCAGTTATTTGTCATTTGCTTCTCATGAAACCCGTTGTATGCTTCGGTTCCAATGCTCTACATCTTCTCCCCTTGATGTATACACTTAAACCAAATCAGCACACAGTGCTATCAGTCTCAGAGTGTCTAAGTGCTGGAAAGTTAAGCCCCATGATCACAGTAACCTTTTCGGCTTCTTTTCTATGGAACTTTTATAGTACAGCATTTCACGGACTATAGTGTCTCTGTACTTAATTTATCAAACTGTTTTGAGACAGAAAAGGAGGAAGGACTTTGCCATGTCAATACACTCCTCATCCAAGTGCCTAGAGGTCACAGTGACATCCCAGGAAATGAGAATGCATATGAACTGGCTGGGCAAGGTTTCTTCAAAGCTCGATTGCAGAGGAAGTATTTGCACCTCTACAAGCAGTGAAGGCAAATATCGCGAAACACTTCCTTCAGAATCAACGATCTCTTATAACGAAACCGACATGGTACGAGATTGGTGGTGGTCTGTACATGACACTGGCCGATAGAAGACCAAGCCGAAAAACTAGGTATCCCCCATAAATCACACTGTCACAGCTGCAACAACACTGATGAGAAGGAGACGTTTTTTCTTTGTAACTTCAAGGCACTGACTAGAGCTCGAAAGCGAGCGCTTGATAGACCCTTAATCAACTTATTTGAAGAGATTTTTATGAGGTAAGTATCCTGCAAATAATCCTGATTGTAGTTTTAGGGAGATCTCAATTATTCCCGCCAAGCATATAGAGCGGCGGCATTAAAACGGCACAAAGGGCTAATAAATATTCTAATGTGAACCACCACCACTACCTACCTACCTACTTCTGCTCAAAACACCAATCCTGCAACATATTCGTATATTCAATTCCTAGGCGTCTAATAAGACGCGTACCGCTGACCAGCCCGTTCAGATGGTGACTCTGTCTGTCCCACGAACTGCTCAGATGCTGTACGGTACGGTTCCTGTACTTACATTGTCAAATGATTTTCAGGCCCTATTCACTGAAAGAACCGAATGGCAGGACTGGGTAATCTACACGGATGGCTCCCAAATGGGTACCGGAGTTGGTGCGGGCTTATTCTGTGATTCCCTCATAATCTCCATAAATTTAAGACTGACAGATAATTGCAGTGTTTTTCAAGTCGAGCTTTTCGCCTTCCGGGAAGCTTCTCGTCAGGCAAAATTCACCCGCATATTCTGCCAACACCAAAGATGACTGTACGTATTACCATTGCCTCCTTTAGTACACACTTCAAACTGGGTCGAGCTAGCATCATTCGAGGTCTAGCTCAATATATTCGTCATTTGGGTACTTGATCACAGTGATATCCCAGGAAATGAAACGGCCATTGAACTGGATAGCCAGGCAAGGTTTTTCCCTTCAAAGCAGAGGGAACTTTCTTTAGTTTACACTCAGAAAAATCTGGCCCGAGTATGATCGATCCAGAAGAGCGAAACAGAACACTGGTCGATTGAAAATCATGCCGAAAAACTAGGTATCCCATATAACTCACACACTGTCGCAGCTGTAACACTGATGAGAGGAGGACCATACTGCATTTCCCTTGTAAATGCCCGGCAGTTGCTAGAGCCAGACAGCGTGCACTTAGCAGAAACTTGTTTAACTCATTTGATGATATTTCCTTAACGAAATGCCCAAGCACCACTTTGAGGTACTGACAGGAGGCAACAACAGATGGGTTCCATGTGCGGCTGGTTTGGTTTGTACATCGGTCGTGGACACTGGCACGGATCGGTGACTGTAGGAAAGATTCATCTCGCACATCATTGCTTGTACATTCCGTTTGGTTGCATGAGGATCGCTTGGATACATACTCATTGCCACATGGATGGGTGCTTGGACACTTGCATCACTGCCCATCGAGCATTGTAGTCACCGATCACGACACCGACGGATCTGCTATCTACGTTGGCCGGCAAATGCATAAATGTGAGAACTTATCAGCAAAGATTTTTCCAAACAAGGGATTGGCATACAGTGGCAATGAAATATACAAGACAATTTCGAGGTATTGACGAGTCAAGGCTACTGAGTGAGGGAACACAGCGACCATGTCCCACCAGGTGCCGTGTTCGTCGGGCGCGATCATCATTACGGGAGCTTGACGCCGAGTAAAGTGCAGAGAGAGATCACCCAATTACACCTCCAACCATATAGAGCGGTGGCATTAAACACACAGTCATTACGTTCTCGTGTAAACTACCACTGCTACCCACCTGCCCACTTCGGCTCCAACAACCAATGCTGCAGAGTGGCAATACACAACTCAGACAACATATATGTATATTCGATTCCTAGGCGTCTAATTTGACTCATATCGCTGACCAGCCTGTTTAGAGGGTGACTCTGTCTGCCCCACGAACTGGTCAGATGGCCTCACCACAGCCGGGACCAAGGATCGTAAGCCGAAGAGTAAGTAATTTGCTCCCTTCGTGGACCGAACCTAAACCCCAAGTCTTTGGTATCACCCACACCATCCCAAAAAGACACCAAAAATAAACAACTATTAAGTTTGCACAATTAAACGATGTCCTCCACACAAACCGTAAACATTTCCCAGCAATGGGAATGCATCCACTGCGAAGTAATGCCAACGAAGGACCACAAATAAATTAGTTTATTCTCCTGCGCTCAACTTAACCTTTCTGTTTGCACACATTTCTCTTAATCACCAGTGCCGCGCCACGCCACGCTCACCTGAAAATATCGTCCTTGATGATTCCGTGTTTTTCATAATCTCCGTCATAATCTTCAAAGGAAATTACATTTCTCTTAACTGCCCTAGCATTTGTTTCAAAAAAATAAAAGAGTCTTAAAGCGAAACGTGTTCCCCTCACTCCGCGGCAGATGGATATCGTGATGATTATTTATCTTGCCGGGTCAAGGGGGAAGTTCAGTATGGTCGCCGGCAGAGCCGAAGGCACCCCGGGGCCAGGACTTCTGTGAAAGCGAACGCAAAAAAACCACCGTATATATCGTAGATAATATTTCTCCTTAAGCCTTGTTACAGCGTCTCTTTTAAAAATAATTTTCTGGAAGTGGTTTAATTAAAAGTACTTTGCATTCAAATTAATGTCGAGTAGAAGTTGAGGTTTATTCGTGTTTTTTTTTTGTTTTTTGGTGCTTCCCTTCAGACTCTCCGCGCGTCTCTCTCTAAATGGTCGTGGCTGAAAATTTGGGTCAAGGCATGAAGCCGGGCGGGTACACTTACTGTGAGAAATTCTCTCGAATTACATTTAATGATGCCGGCTGACAGTCATATTTTTGCTAAGAAGTTATGAAAACCGAAATGTAATCACTTTCAGCAAGGCGCGAGGCGATGGGGGTTCCTTGTGAGTGAAGTCGTGACGGGGATGTAATTGACAGAATTTTCAAATGAATCTAGTTCAGCCACAGCCTCGCAAGTGGACCGAAAGTGGAAAGTCACACGAAATAGAGTGTGTTGCTTTAATTAATACCCCACTTGAGTGATGACGCATTTAAGACAATAATCTCTCGGTTTAGGTTATAATTGATCACCAGAAGTGGGAGAAGGTTTTTGGCTTTTCAGTTGGAAATTCCTAGCCTTTGTTTGCCAAGGCTTAAGGAAGGTTCCATCGATTTCACTTCAACCTGGCCATGAACAACTACTAGTTTCACTTTAGATGGCTTAGGATGGGGATGTCCGCAATTTTGTTACACCGAGTTAGATTAGGTTTATGGTGGCTGACTGCATAGATGGCAGTCACACTAAAGCCAATTGCGATGCCTGACGGATGAACAACTAATAATCTTGGAATCATTCAAAGTTTGTAATAAAGCGGTTAATTAGCCAGCTTATTGCTTACTTACTTACCTACTTGTGAAGCCGGCTACCGTAGAGGTTCGGAGCCTGAACAATTGCTGCCTTCCGTCAGTGACGCTTCTGGGCAGCCATCAAGGCCAAGCTGTCTTACATCCGCGATGACTTATTCTCTATTTCGGATGTTCGGTCTTCCTATCTTTATCGAATGAGGAGGCTCGGATTCGAAAATCCTCTTAGATGGATCGTTGGTGTCCATGCGCTCGATGTGGCCGAGTCAGTGTAGTTGACGAATTTATGCCTACCGGACTAGTGGTACAGCTTGTAGACTTTGCGGTGTTCTCTGTCTTCTCCTCCTTTCGCCTTACTCGTAGACGGGACCATTTTCTTTCGAATGCACCAAGAATCAGCTCTGCAGTCTTAGTTAATGTCCAGCTTAAGGTATCATAAAGAACGACTGGCAGGATGAGAGTCTTGCAGAGCATGATTTTGTCGGTCGAGTCAGGAGGCTGGCTTATGCTTACGCTGAGTTTGTTAAAATAGTAGGCCCCTACGTCGTGCCAGAGCACTATAGGGGCGTGACATGTGATTCTTTTCCTTTTCACCCATACAGTTCCTGCATAGGTCATTGCATGGAACACCCAGTCTGCGAACATGTATGCCGAATGCACAATATCTGGTTATGACACCAATTTGGGTATTAACCGAGTGTCTGCATAGTCTCAACAGATAAACTGATCATGAACATGGAATGCTGGCCATAGCTCTTTAGTTTTGAGGAAGATGATGATTTTTTAGCCATTCCTGGTTGATTATTTCATTGGTACATATCTTAAGAACATGGTAGGCTGTAGGATTCAGCAGTGTCCGTTTACTAATTTTCTGCACCTACACAGTACTGCCTCAGACAATCTGTAGCTCGAAGTATTTTAAAATAGAGTTATGAAAAAGCGGACAGATTAAAATGTGCTATAAATATAAAAAGTGTGTGTGAAATTTAGCCCGTGGTGGCCCGTGGCGTTCTGAGTATGTGCGTCGACAACAACGTGCACGTCGTGAGTTCGAACTACAAAAAATCATGGTCCATGGTCCAACCTCTTTCGAATCACTGACATGCTTCCCAAACCTTGCCGTTCGGAGTCGGCATAAAACTGTAGGTACCTTCCAATCGTAAGAGAACAATAGAACGCACAACACTACTGGTTGCTGAGAAGCTAGAGCCTGGCTCTCTACAGGCTCTAATCTCGATACTGGATCAATTCTGTAGACTGTAAAACGGCGATGAGGACCGAAATACCGCTGTCAGGCAGCATCCCCAACTTAGCCGCCGTCAAGATAACATTGTCAAGATTATAGTCTAGCAAAGCAGGCTGAGCTGTTGGTATGTCAACTGAAATCCTTAAGGCAGCTGGGTAGGGAAATGCACAAGCTCGAAAAGCCCAAGAAATGCAGATCGACCACCACCTCGAACCCGCCACTTATTCGTAGACTTTATGACAGCGTGCATAGAGACGAGCTATACAACGTCATGTCTAGTTTTGACATTTCTGCCGAACTTGTCAGATAGTGCAGGATTACGGTGGAGAACTATTGCTGATCCAACAAGGTCGGCAAGGAACTCACCGAGACCTTCAATGTCAAAAAAGGTTTTAGGCAAGGCGACACGCTGTCATGTGACTTCTTTAACATCATACTTGAGAAGATCGTGCGAAACTCAAACGTAAACACCCGAGGCACGACCTTCCAAATGTCCGTTCAACTGCTTGCTTACGCGGACGACATTGACGTGACTGGACGAACAGGGCAAAACTAAGTACATGCTGTCATCACGAAAGGTTCGGACAGAGCGTCATATTGGGCAGCAGAAACTTTGAGTGAGTCAAGGACCGTCTACCTAGGCTCTGGGGTAAATAGGGACAACAACACCAGTACCGAGATCAAGTGCAGAATTACTCTTGCCAATCGCTGCTTTTTTGGGATCAAGACACAATTGAGTAACAGAGCCATCTCTCGAAACACCAAGTTAACTTTGTATAAAACCCTGATCATTCCAGTCCTGCTCTATGGCGCAGAGACGTGGACGCTATTGAAAGCGGATGAAGAAGCTCTCGGTTGTTTTGAGAGAAAAGTTCTGCGTACGATCTTTGGTCCTGTTTGCGTTGATGGCGTTTGGATGAGAAGATTCAACCCCGAACTGTACGGGCTGTACAGCGGCATGCACCTAGTTAAGCGTCTTCGGAACCAACGCTTAAGACGGCTAGGTCATGTAGAGCGGATGGACACCACAGCTCCGGGCCGAAGAGTCTTGGACACCGAGCCATTGGGACAGCGCAACAGAGGACGTTCTCGCACTAGATGGCGCACACAAGTGGAAAAGGACCTCAACGAACTTGGTGTGCGCAGCTGGAGGCAGCTGGCGAAAGATCCTGCTGGCTGGAGAGGCATGTTGGTTGAGGCCTAGGTTCACCCCGGACTGTAGCGCCAATCAAAGAAGAAGATATGAGAAACGCAGGAACACCTTGCTTTGGGGTTATTGCCCTTATTCTTGTGTTTACGTGTCTGTCCCTGTCTTCATCGACTATACTCAGGAGTCAGCTTCCAGTTATGAAAATAATTGCCTCAAATTTGCGTGCACTCAAGCCTTTTGCCGAAGGTTCGGCTTTGTGGAGAATTGTTACCACGAACCGATTTATCAGTGGAAACCAGCAGCCAAACTTATTCAGCATCAACACAGATTCAATCTGGAGTCTCGATCGAGGCTGAGTATATGATCAAAATCAAAACTCAAAGCTGTCGAGCATGCAGGTTTTAAAAAAGGTGGACTTCGGCCATTGTTTCTTGTCTTTTTTAATTGCACGTCGGAAACCAGTTTTTGCGGTGGGGATTGGTGGAGTACTACCCTCGATAGCCCATCCGCTCTTACGTTCTCCCACAGACTCGGTAGCGGGAAAAAATCAACTGTTGGGTATTTTCGAACCAAGCAAATAACTATGCCAAGACCGAGTTCAAACGTGAAACTGCTCTTACGAACTTACACAAGAATCCAACACAGGTCTTGTCTGAGAGCGATTGTATTTCGCTTCCACTTAATTTAACGAAACTTAACGAAAGTGAGCGAAGTGGCTCTTATGACCACAGCGCGTTATTTTTGTTCATTCCCTTGATTGCTCGTGAAAAACTGTCAGAAGTGATGTTGCACTTGCCCGATATTCGTCGAATCTGATGCCTCAAGT
Organism: Eristalis arbustorum; assembly: GCA_916610145.1. NCBI lineage: Eukaryota > Metazoa > Arthropoda > Insecta > Diptera > Syrphidae > Eristalis > Eristalis arbustorum. Next base: position 12,670,017 of record OU744317.1, read on the forward strand.
GCACTTTGCACAACTGACTTACTTATTGAAATCCCTCCCTTCCCATCGTGCATCCCCATCAAAAAGTTCAATATGGCGAGAATTTCGTCGAACATCCCCTCGCAGTAATAAATGCGACCAGAGGTCTGTTTGAACACGCTAACTACCTGAATAATTGGCTCCTTTCCTGAATAAAACACTCTTACTGCTTGGGGTCGGTTGCTTGCTCACGAGTACAACACATCACATCGCCCCTTGCCAGTGCAACAGGGTTCACGTTTGCGGCGCACGGTTGTGGTCATAAAAATAATAAGCACTACGTGATAACAGATTCATTTCTTCACCCACAATTACCACACTATTAAACTTTTTCTATTTGCATATTTTACTGCGGAACACCACAGAGCAAGTATCGTCAACTTCAAATTACTCAGTCATAACATCGTGGTGTGCCGGTGGTTGCGCTGATGTCGGGTGAAGGCACAAAATGATCGTCCTTTTGCAGGGCCCGCATCCAAAAGGCACAACTTTTCGGCGAAACAATACTTCTAATAGAATCGGTCTGTCTAACAAGAACAACAGCAACAGCACCAACAACAAGAAACAACTTTTCACAGCAGGAATATTGTGTTAATTGACTTCGGGGGGCGGCAGCAGTTTCTCAAGAACTTTTTGAATGAACTTATGTAAATGGCAACGAGATTTGATTTAGTAAGCTAAGTTTCTAAGTTTTGATGGCAAACAGTGGTTAACAATGTTCTGTTGGCAATATCCTCCATTCACGTGTGAGTAGTTTTTGTTTCTTCATATTCAGAAGTTGGCTTTGCGACGGTGAATGACTCACGAGTCATGTGGCCGTCATGAAGGCTGGACAAGCCCATATCCATGAGGACTCCCCCTTCTGGGTGGCAGTTATGGGTGGAGGCGAAGGGTACGTATTCTTACCATGGCGCATAAAAAGCTAATTAAAAACAGCATAAAATGGCTCGTTAAAATGTTGATTATGAATTTTGAGAACCAACGGGTGGGAACGAAGTTTACGAGTAAATTTGACCAGAGTAGGGGTGCAACAGGTATTTACCGTCGTTATAAAACTTGGTGGGAGTGTCGGGCACATAGCCCCTGGCGCATGTACAGAGGGACATTAGTGTCAACTCCTGACATGAAATATGAGTCGAGTTCGATTGACTGGGTCTTAAGTAATTGGTTTTTTGTGAGAAGTCTAAAGGAGGAATGTGAAAATCAGACACGGTAAACTACATGTTTTATTTCAAAGAAAGTATTTCTTTACTTGGTTATGTTGAAGTGAAGACACAAGGACAGCAGGGCAAGCAAGGACTACAACCGGGGAATGCCCTAAAAAGTATAATGAAGTCTTTATTTGTCAATTTCGACGTAATCGTCGTCGTAGACCGCAGAGGCCCAGGGCTCACCTTCTTAGCAATCACTCGTGTTCTGCGTACTATTGTTCTCTCACGAGTATACGGGGCCACAGTCTCAAGCCGACTCCAAACGACCAAGTTCGAGAAGAATTTGTTCTCAAACGTCAGTAGCCAGAAACCTGTTGCTCGGCAAAGGGATAGTGTTGAAGCTTGAAATAAGCCTTAGCAGTATGGGTCTTAGCAGCAATTTTTGGATAACAGATAACAGAAAGAAGTTTCACTAAGTAACAACAGAATATGGTACACAGCGACCAATCTTGACATATGGCAACTTATTTCCCTAATATCATCAACTGAGTTAATGAAGAGTCTAACAAGCGTTCGCTATCGGGCTCTAGCAACCGCCGGTATGGTAAGGTATGTTATGTGGTATACGTAGCACCTCGACATGGTTTCCTATCCGCCATTGTCCTGTACAAATCGCCACCAACCTTGCAATGTTATGTCGGTTTCACCGTAGAAGATGATTTGTTCTGTACCGGCTATCCTCGTTCCAGATTTTTTGTAAGTCCAGCCCAACTATGGTAAACAATCTGAAGGAACTTAATAGAAGCAAAGAGCGTATGAGAAGCTCCAGAGCGAGGAAATGGAGTTGTGGTACGGCAGAAATGATGTCCGATAGTTCTGCCAATGAGTAAAACAACTATCCAAAGGGTACAAGCATCGGCCTGTGTGAACGAACAGGGACAACTCTTAGTAAATTTGCAGTCGTTACTGAGAATCTGGAAGAATCACTTCGGTAGACTGTTTAACAGCGATGAGAACACCAATATCGCAATGAGGCAGAATTTTCCACACCACGCAATGGACGATGGAAGAGAATTCCGTCGCCCTCACCTAGACGAAGTCGAGATAGCAATATCAAGACTAAAGCTGCTCGTGCACACAGACTGTCTGCAGAACACTCTAAGGCCGCTAGAGATGAGCTGGTAGAGTGCATGCACCAACTGAAGGTCGGATATAACGGCGTGCATAAAGACGAGCTATGCAACACCCCGTCTAGTTCTGACATTCCTGCCAAGCTCGTCAGCTTGTGTAGGATGACGATGGAGAACTCTCGCTGCTCCATCAAGGGCGGTAACGAACTCACCAAGATCTTCAATGTCAAATAAAATTTTAGGCAAAGCGACGAGCTGTCATGTGATTTTTCAACATTTTACTTGAGAAGGTCGTGCAAAACTCACTCGCCAATACAAGAGACACGATCTTCCAAAAACCTGTTCAACTGATTACTTACGCGGCGACATTGAAGGGAAGGCTCGAACATAGTGAGCCGTCAATGAGGCGTTTGCTGGCATGAAGTGACTAAAATGGGTCTAGGTGTAACCCAGGGAAAAACGAAATACATGCTGTCATCACCAAAGGACGCACAACATCGACGTCTCGGACAGAGTGTCATAATTGCCAGCAGAAACTTTGAGGTAGTCAAGGACTTCATCTACCTAGGCTCTGGAGTAAATATTGACAATAACACCAGTATCGAGATCAAACGTAGAATTACTCTTTCCAATCGCTGCTTCTTCGGCCTCAAGATGCAATTAAGTAGTAGAGGGTAAGGATAGTGCCAGCTGGAGAGATTTGTTGGCTGAGGCCAAGGTTCCCCCCGACTAGCACCATAAGAAGAAAAATTCCATGTACCCAGAAGAGGCTCGGCCTGGCATTAAGCTACTAGTTTGAAGTGTGTGGTATAAGTTGGCAGGATATTTGCGGGAGTTTGGTCTGACGACAAGATTCCGGGATAGCAAATTTGAAAATCACTGGAATTAGGAGGCAGTCTGTAGATTTTGGATATATTGAGAGAATCTGAGAACACACCTGCATTGCCCTGCCGTTCCTTAGGGGACTAGGGTCTCAAAGTCGCTGGATAATTGCATGGAAAGTGCCCGAAACCGGAAATCCTACATATTAAACGATCCTATCATGGAGGAAGGTGGCCCATGGCGTTGTGGGTATGTGCGTCGACGTCGTAGGTTCGATTCCTGCTCTGTGCGACGAAAACAATTTTCACGACCGCACCTCTTTCGACTTACTGACAATGCTCAAAGAGTATTTCCTGTCTAGAAAAGGCTTCTCAAACTTGGCCGCTCGGAGTCGGCATAGAACTATAGGTCCCTTCCACTCGTGTGAGAACAATAGCACGCACAACACCCCTACGGGCTGTAGCGCCACCCATATTATTATTATATATCATGGAGGAAGTTAACAACGATTTGAAACTCTCTAACAACCTACAAGGCCTCTTGGATGTTTTAGTATAAGTAGAACAGTGGAGGAACAGACAAAATACTCCAATGTGACAAAATGTTGCTAGCGATATTGGACGTAGCACTGAGTTTCCATGTACATTTAGCTACCATGAAATGAAGGTCAGACTAGCCAACGACTGTATATATTCGACTAAGATAAGAAAGAGGACGCTGCTAAACGTCACTGCCCCAGCCTCGGTCAGTTGAGACATAGAACACTGGGAGAACATTCCTATCAAGACCTCCAGTATCGTTCCCAGCTTCCTCTAACTTGCATTTTCAGGCTACACAAAGGATGACAGGTATGAGGAAGTAATTAAGAGGAGAAAGTCCCCTGGGGGGATCATTATATGTCTGCCATGACCTATGTGCCACGTGGGTAGACCACTTGCTTTAAGAAACCTACGCGAAAACAAATTGGATCGGTCTTCATGTACGTGTTAGGACGACGCAACGTCGTTTCTCCCAAAATCCAAAATGTCAACTTTTAACAAAACAGTTCCTTTAAAGGCGCTATAATGTTTGTCCTCTAAAATTAGGACAGTCATCCGGAGAATATCGCGACTCCTGAGCGTCAGTTTCTCAGCAAATTCACATACCTTTCAGCCAACACATCTCCATCCAGTCACCATTCCAGTTCAAAAACGTATGCAACCCCCTGCTGGTCGCGCACCGCCAAAGTGAAAATCAATTGTGAGAACCCATTCGGTTTTATCATCAGTAAAATGTTTTATAACTTCAAAATTAATTACAATATTTAACCGTGAATATTTAATTATATCGTTTAACTGGCCACAGAGCTCCTCTAGTTCCGCACGGCAATATTTATATTTACGCGCCAAATTGATGGCCTACGAAATTGGCCGGGCCGCCATTAACCGAAATGCAAATTTATTCTCACAATCTCCGTCTGAGTTGAGGTGGCATTTGCCTTTCAATTATAATTGAAGGAATTGCCACCGAACGCGGGGTGCTTGAGCAGCCGCCCTCCGAGAGTGGAATTAATTCGGACACTTTTTGACAGGTTCCGATATTGAAAAGTGTAGCAAGTTGCCGTTTGCGATGGATCTCTGTGTTTCAATGGCAGTTGGAGTTTCCATTTTATGCGGGTATTATATTTGCAATAATCCCGTGAACGAACGCAGGACGATGGCGTAGGAATAGGTTTGTTGGGAATATAAAGTTAATTTTATTGACATCCAGTCCCCGCCCACGGGGAAATGCCGGGCCATTGTTTGGAATAAGTCAGATTCAATCAATGAATTGAAAAAGGGAACGCTGACGGGGATGGGATAACGACGGGGATGGGCAATCAGCCGGCAATATGGCAGACAGCACGGAAGAAGAATGGTATGAAAACCCTTGGATTACGACGGCAGGAAGGAAATATTATCAATTTCCCGTCGATTTTATCCCTAAACCTTTTGTTTGGTTTCGTCATTATTCGAGGATGGGCTCGCTCGGGAACACAGTAATTTCAAATTGTAACAATTCGTTGGATGAACAAATTGATTTTGTAAATCTACGATGAAAAGGATTACTTTTCGTTTGTTTGCTGCTGTGACAATTGCCCATGGTCCTGAATGTGGAGACCGCCTTGAAGGCGGAGCGGAAGTGAAGGCGAAAAATGAGATTTGCCACATGAGAGGAATTGTAGTTTTATTCGTTGTGTGACTTCTTTTTTGCTGTCTGGGTGTTCCAGAGGCAATTTTGTGAGAGTTCCTTGACATGTGTCGATGTCAAATAAGACCAGTTAACATTTCCACGTGATCTCTGTGCTTCGTGCCCATTTCTTTGAAAAAAAAGCTAACAAAGGATGGTTCGATTTTAAAGTGAGTGAGCCAGTTAGCTTGATGTGAGACTTGTGTCTCTGAAGCGAACTTATCAGCCTTCCCAATGGGCAAGAAAAGGTGCAAATCATTTGGTTCGGACTATAATGTGACTACAATGCAATAGGCAATCCTCTGAACTGTCGACGATCGGAACAACATTTTTCTGCTATTGGCCAAAACTGGAAGCCACCCTCAGAAGCCCTCAGTTTGCGCCGAGTCACTAACCCATACTCTTGATTTTATTCGTACGTTATTTACTCTCCGTAACTGGTCAGAATTCGGTTCAGTATAAATTGGCTCATGAGGTTCTTTGGCGTCAATTCGTGTGGTACCCATAAATACTTCTTTCTGTATTCAACATTGTTCAAATAATTTCAAACGGTTCCTTGTGCTTAGCTGCTGCATAATAGAATGCTTACATTACAGTCAAACTCGACGATTACCATGATTTTAACCACATTTTGGAAACACTAAGGTGAGCAATTCATCTCTGGTTTCGGAAACGCCATTGAGCTGAGCGACTGAATCGTGCGATTTAGGTATTTAAGTCGATGATCCGACACAGGAAGACCACACTAGACGTGTTATTAGGCAAACTTAAAGAACCAACCAGCCCAGCAACCTCAAAACTCAGATTAATGTAGCTCAGCACGTCGTCGTTGTCACGCTCGGCTTGAACCGATTACGGTAGAGTCACCGATGCTGGCGAGAAATTGTGCAAGCTTCAAGTGCCTTTAAGGTTATTTGATGTGGTGGCCCGTGGCATTGTGGGTGTGTGCGTCGAAACCAACCTCGTCGGCGTTGGTTCGATTCCTGCTCTGTGCGACAAAAATATTTTTCACGGCCCCACCTCTTTCGAGTCACTGACTATGCTCAAGGAGTATTTCCTGTCTAGAAGAAAGCTGCTCAAACTTGACCATTCGGAGTCGGCATAAAACTGAGGGTGCCTTCCACTCGTGAGAGAACAATATCACGCACAACACGAGTGGTTGCTGGGAAGCTGATCCTGGCCCTCTATGGGCTGTAGCTCGGTACTTGTACACTTCGCAAGCCCAAAAGCCGCAAAGCTCCCGGCCGGACAACCAGTGGTGGCACTTATGAGCCCGATACTTTACCCGATTAGTCGCAAAGGCTAGACTGATTGCCGAGTCCTCAACAGCTGGAAAGAAGGTGGGCATCGGATTGGCATCGAACACCTCTGTCTTTCTTCTACTCGTTGACTTCGATGCATCCGTCGACATTATCCGACTATAAGCCATCTAGATTGACCTGAAGAACTTTAAAATACGGCCGTCCATCTCGAATGTGTCTGGCATATCAGTTTATGGACAGCACTTCCGTCATCAACACCAGAGGAGCAAGGCATGGTGTAGGTAGGTAGAACGGCTGGATGGCGTAATTGGTTGAGTGCCTGCCCTTGGTTATAGGGGTCCTCGGTTCGACTCAAAGTCAAAGCAAAAGTTAATATGCTTTTATCTGGTCCACCATTTGACGTTGGCGTAAAGCCAATGGCACCACCACTGGAGTTGTCGATCAACGGTAGTAGACTAACTATGAGCATTAAAATGAACCAACTATGGTCTAAGTGTGCTAGCAATTTGACTGGCAGCCCAATAAACTAACCTACCCTAAGACATGGTGTGTCAAACCACTTCTGAACCACTAACAACGAAGACCACGCCTACGGTGGCGCACGCGGCTAGAAGGAGACCTAAATAAATTGAACGTGCGTGGCTGGAAGCAACTAGCACAAGACCGAGCTAGATGGAGAGGCATTTCTTCTGAGGCCCACGTCCACCCCGGACTGTAGCGCCAACAAAAGAAGAAGAATAACCAATAACAACGGCGCCCTGCACAGCTTCTAAATGGACAAATGAAGTTTTGAAGCAAAAGCCCCACGACACGACATATGCCTGCTATCACGCACCTTAGACGGTGCCCAGGAAGAAGCATAAACCCAAAACAGTTGGACTGAAATTCAACGTCGCTCAGACAAAGCTGATATGAATCAGCACAATGTGCGGTGCTCCTCTCCTGCTAGGCGGAAATCCAATAGCGAATTTTAACAAATTCCTTCTACCTGGTAACACATTGTACATAAACGGACTTCTTATCTCACATATACAAGGCCCACCCTTGTCAGGACGTACAATCAGCTCTCCTCCTCAGTCAAGATTCGAATACTCAATTCTGAATTGCAAACCGTACTGCTATGCAGATGCTAGACTTGGAAGAGAACCAGTAGCCACCATCATTTTTCGCAATTGTCAAATCTTGGTCAACAAATGTCTGAGATGAATCGTTCAAACAGGCCAGAATAGATCACGAACAAAGAGCTTGGCAGGTCCCCATGGCAGCAGAAATCCAACGTCGAAAGTAGAGCTGTATAATCAACACCTTTCGTTGACGGGGATCGGATATTCGAGATGTTGAGGTCGTCCACATCCACAATGTAATGTCCAGTGCCTTCGAGACCTTTAGACCTTCGATCCATTAAGAGGAACGTGCGACACGTTGATTAGTGGGCTTAGGTCTGAACAGAAAAGACAGTTCTGTGTATGGTGTATGACTGGAAGGAACTGCCTAAACACCGTCGACGATAGAAGGCTGCTATAGCTTAGGCTTAGTTTCGAAATGCGTCTGTCTGTTAGTATCAGGTCTATAATTTTTGCGGTTTGCTAAGGGATGGCGTAACTTGTATTATTTCATTGAAACATGCGTTGGAAGCTACTGTCCTTGTAAGGAGTTGTCATTGAAAAAGTCATAGCTTCAGATGGGCAATACTCTCAATATTACTATACATGTTTTTCTGAAAAAAAGTGTCCAAATTTAGAAAAAAAAGCACGAATCCCAATTCTTCCGGATTTCGTAACAGCTGTAACACATCCCGATTCTTCCATACCACCCTAACTCCCAACAAAGCGTGATCAAATACAATTTTGCGAAAACTTCTCCGCAACAGCAGTACTTCACTTTTCAACATCGTTTGACTGTCTCAGAAGTACACCGTCTTTGCATTGACAAGTTTCATTAGAGAGTTTCAGACCGTTTCACACGCAAGACAAAATTAAACCTCAAATCTGTTGACACTAACCGAACGTTAAACGCCACTAAAGACGACAAAACGACGGAAACGCGAACACACCGTATGTGCATGCATGTGCAGTGAGTGGGTGAGTTTAATTTTAACGTCGCGTGGTTAAAATTAACGCCTTCTTTGATGGGGGATAAGTGCGAAAGCACAGATGAGTAATTTAAATGGATACTATGCAATTAACGAAGCTCAACACTTGCTTGGTGTGCCTTAATGTGTTTCGTACCTTGTAATTAATTGAATGTACGTTCGTGTGTGCCACCCCTGTGCATCTTGTTTTCTTTGATTACGAGAAGAAAGGTGTTGCTTATTAAGTAAAAAACAAAATTAATTGCATTTTTAATGAAGTGGGCTGCATCATGTCCTTGATGCCATTCAGACACGATGTGGTTGCTGGTTCATCAATTAAGAGTTTTCAACGCATTGCCTCACTTAAAAGAGGCGGGAGGAGGCAGCAGTTCACTTTTGTTCTTTAAGTAGGAACACATTGATTCTGTCATTTTTTAATGAATTTTCAACAATCTGGCAGAACTCGTCCATAAAAATAATAATATGGGTGGCGCCACAGCCCGTAGAGGACCAGGGCCTAGCTTCAAAGCAACCACTGGTGTTGTGCGTGCTATTGTTGTGTCACGAGTGGAAGGTACCAATAGGCCAAGTTTGAGAAACTTCTTCAGGTATAATGCTTAGGTCTCGTCTTCTGCCTGTAAGAGATTGAGTTCAACTCCATTTACAAAGAGGTCTACAAATAAATGCTAATACACTTTTATAGCTGATAGTAGCCAAATTGTCGAAGCTACATCTGTCAATTTATAGACGGACATACAACAAGTGCTGATGAAATTATTTTGTCAAAATGGATATTTTGTTCCGGCAACGATGAACAGGCCAACACCGTCAGCTGGGGATGATGATTGGCATCTTTTTTTCGTATGCGCCAAGTGAGCATAGTTATGCTCGCTCCACATTGAAAATTCTACACGAGCTATTCGAGGTCACGAGCTTACGTGGATGTGGAGCTGATGCGAACTAGTCGCCTAGATAGGGCGTTTACACCTCTTCAGACATTTTCTTTGGAGGTGTTCAGCAATCGCAGGTCTATGCGAATAAGCCACTAACCACGGCATCCTTAAGTGTCAACAAACAAAGAACTCTTGTAACTATTTGTGTAATGTCAAGACTGACATGTTGCTTATGTTTCATGTATCCAAGACTTGTCAGGTAAAAAAAAAGAATAGAGATCTGTTTTGCAGACAGAGGGCATCTTAATTTTAATTTAATTCAAAATAACAGTTCAGTCCTCGGTTTGCGTTCAGTTATTAAGTAACTATGACCGAGAATGTCGCTGAGCAATTTGTAGGAAGCTTCCCTGAAGCACATCGTCGGCTTGAACTTATCTTCCTTCAAGGTTTTTGTTACTCCGTCAACTACTAAAATCAACAGAGAGGTACCAGGGCTTGTCTTAGCGGTGTGCTTCTGTTCATCATTCCGACCATCGACTGTGTTCGCTCAGCAATGACAATTTGCATCACATCAGAATCAAATCCAATAGCAATCAGGAAACCATTTCAAAGACCATTTAATAGGATATCTCAAAGCTCAATGAGTTCATGACCATTAAGCATCACAATGATAACATGAATGTCAATATTGACCATTGAGCAAATTATCGCCTCTCTGACCAGGTTGTGGGAAGCTAACTTCTCATCAACAACGTTTTAGACGTTTGCGGATCAGTTTCGTTGGTAGGCAGAAAGCAACAAGGAAGGATTAAGAGCTCCTCATTTGCCACAAGTCTCCAAACTGAGTTTTCGAAAAACAAGCGCAAGTCTTGTGAATCAGCGTCCATCGTCTTTACAAATAACATTTGTTCAAGATCATCTCTATCCCCATTCATCCCTTAATTCTGCATTAGACTCAATTAGCGGCCATTCATTCCCAGCAAAGATAACCAAATTGGCAACAAAATAACAACTCCGTTCCCAATTAGTTCAAGCACCTCTCTCTCGCTGCATCCACGGAGCGAGATTTCTAGACAGATTTATACACCTTGAGCGTTCTCAGTGACTCGAAAGAGGTGGGACCGTGAAAACTATTCTTTGTCGCTCAGATTAGGGATCGAACCTACGGCGTCGAGGTCGACGCACATGCACAAGCCACGAGCCACCATTAGCGTTCAAAGCTTGAGGAATTTTCGTTGTCAAACAGTGATTTTGACCACGCGTCAGCAAAGCAAGACGAGTGCAACATTAGCAATCATACTGCTGTGCCCGTTTGAAGTTTTCATTGAGCGCTCTGTGAAAAGTAGTTGACGAGTATGATCTTGTAAGTCAAAAACTTGTGAAGTCGCCTGTACACTGTTCGGCGTACGACATCGAATATTACAGGACATCGGTGTGGATCCTGTATTAGGCCAATTGTGCCGAGATGGAGGAACGCCTCGGAAGGAATGAAGCCGGGCGCATTCTCTCATGGTACATAACATTGGGGTAGTGAGCTGCAAAGATCAGACTGTTGGAAGAAGACATAGGTCGTTCAGTATGCATTCTGGTCAGCCTAATAATAAAATGATCTATCCTGTTAAAGTTTGCCTCGTTGCACAGGACCCCGTTGGGTACTTCTGTCGTTGACAACCATTAATATTAAATTTCAGAGCCAGAATCTTGCACATTCATTGAATCTCTGTTTAGCATTAAAACGGAAGAGGATACGATCCTGCTAATATCAAACATCCGCGTCAGTTACTCTCATGGTTGGTCTTTTAAGCCAAGTTAATACAATCTTATTCAGACGGCTCGGCGGTATATTCCAACATGGAACTAAGCTCTGCTGTGTATTCTGTTAGTGTCTTACTATTCTAAGAAAGCTGCAAACTCTGGGAGCAGTCCCAACAACACCGATGTTTAGAATCCTTAAAAATCGTTGTTGCCAGCTGGATTGTCTAGATACGTACTTTGCGTCCTTAATCGAACCAACCGTACTATCACCGCATTAGAAGGGAACTGTTAAAGAAACAAAGAGAAATTAAAAGAGAAAGAACCAACTTCATCGGCAGAATGACTGGATCGTGCAGTTTTTAGAGTACCTGTCCTTGGTTAAAGGGTTCCGAGGTTCGAATCAAAGTGAAAGCAAACATTTTTCGAATCTGGTCCAGTCACCATTAAATTTAAAGCACTGGGTATCACAATTGACCAACAACAGTCTAAGTGTGCTAGCAGCCCAATAACCCAATCTAGCTTCATCTGCTGTGATATATTCCATGGTCCGAATTTGCTGCCCATATTCCTCGACTTTGGAATTTTGTTAGTTTGGATGGCTTTGAATCTTTAGTGCATAGGTACGTCCACCAATTCAAGGACGGCGCCCGACCGTTTTGCTTTAATGTTACAAAACAGGACAATTCCAACAAACTTTTACAAACTTTGCCAGCAGCAGGCAGCCATTGTTCAGGCTCGGACCCTCCATGGGTCGCCTGCTTGACAAGTAAAGTAAGTTAGTAATTGTATGCCCTTCTTGCAATCATTAACATAACTCAATAAGCAAATTGATTACACTGTGTCGTAGATCGATAATTAAACTGCAAGCGCCACCAACTAACCTCAGCCGAACATCGAAGACCGCTTCGTTTTTCTATTTCCTCGGAAATTAATGACCACACATTGGTACATTCGGGACCGCCGTCGTATCAAATCGACTAACAAACAACATCGACATTGTAGCGCCAAACCAGCAAACAACCCAAGACTCTCGTGATTTAGACCCGCCATCAATATGAAGACATCCAACTCCCTGTGGAGCATCACCAAAAATATCTAACGCCACATTTTACACTCACCACTCACCCGCCCCTTCCATCGCCTGCCGCTCACTCGCTTGTGTCATGTAACAAACTGACTTGCCAACTCCTGCGCCACCATCTTGCGTTACCCAGAGAAACCGCGGCACAATATTAATCAAAGAGTTAAATAGCTTTCATTCTGAAGTAAGTGAATTAATGAAGTTGTTGCCAGTGGGAGGAAATGCGGTCGACATCAGGGTACGCCAATCCCTGCAATTTACAGGGCTACATTAGCACCTGTGCATAATTGAAATCGTGCTGTGTGCGTGCGCTCCTCGGGGGCGAACCGCATTCCCTGGGTTTCCCTTACACTCGTATATCTCACTATCCCATCGAATCGAAGATATCTTTTGTTGCGATCGGTCCTTTGCATGGGGTATTAATTAATTTTCAATTTAGAGTCGCTCTTAATAAGATTTGTTTACATTTGCATTCTGCGGTTCAGCAGTGCGACAGCGTTGAAATCGAGTTTCATAATCCCCCGGGGGCTGGGTTAAATTGGAATTCTTTCTTTCATTTTCTGAGGGAAATTCTATGGGTGCGCTTTGGATTACAGCAACTGCAGCGTTCATTGAAGTTTATGAGATGAAATTGTTTCGCATTGGCAGAGCATATTTTGCGCGAACCGTCATTTGAAGTCTTATCGTGAAAGGATGTTGTAATTAATTCATATTGAAAATCCCATAAAGGGGAGGTTTGGTGTCCTTTTGAATTCAGCTTGTTTTTGTGGGGCAGTGGGTGGTTGCAATGAACTCAGATTACTGGCAATGTGAGGTAGGTTAGGTGACCTGCTTCGCCCGTCTCGTACTGCGACGAAAATTCGTCGAGTATGGTTTGGTGAACTCCTACAATGACGCGCCGTGGGCAGGCATGTAGACAGCCACAATAAACACATTTTTTTGATATTTTCTCTTTTTTCAAAAAATTTAAAAACTGATAATATTGGGGAGTGGCTTTACATATAGTCACTTATTGCAGCACTGCGACCACATTTGATCTATTGTGCCCCTTACTATTTGATTTTTTTGAACAAATGTATGGGATTGGAGCCCAACACTCAAGCGACACCATACAGCGAATATGTGAGGTAGGTTATGTTAGGTTACTGGGCTGATAGCGAAATTGGCAACACACTTAGAGTGTTGTTGGTAGATAGTGGTACCCAGTGTGGGGCAGGGTCTGTGCTCACAGGGCAAAGTTACTGATCGCCCTCAACTTGGCGGGATGCCAGCAACGATCCTTGTCGAGGCATAGATCAAGTTGAGATGCAGCCTCCCAGCGGCGCCTCCTGGATAGCTCTCACAACGCCCGTTGTCCGGTGAACCAATGCATGCAATGTTTCCCCAGCGGTTGTGCGGAGGGTTAACAACCCACCCACGAAAAAAAAATATCTGGTACGGAAGAGCAGGCAGCCTCGGAACAACGGACGGAACCTCAACGACGACACGGCGCGAAAAAGGACTACGATTTGCGAGTGTGCTCCTGGAATGTAAGAACACTCTACACTCCAGGGGCCGCACGAAAACTAGAAAATATCCTCACGCAATATAAAGCGGATATTACTGCGCTCCAGAAAATACGCTGGATAGGACACGGGATTATGAAAAAGAAAGAGTGCGACATGTATTACAGCTGTCACAAAAGGTTGCACATATTTGGATGCGAATTCGTCGTGGGAAAATGGCTAAGGTCGAAGGTCATCGACTTACAACCGATAAGCGGTCGCCTGACTGTGATGCGCATCCAAAGCAGATTTTACAACATCAGCCTCAAATGTGCACACGCCCCTACCGTAGAAGACTCTGTCATAGTGGACTGTTACGACCTCCTGGACGGTGCCTACGGAGCCTGTCCGGAATACGATGTCAAAATCGTACTCGGAGACTTCAATGCTAAAATCGGTAAGGAAAACATCTTTGGCGGAGTGATCGGAAAGCACAGCCTCCACGACACGACAACAGACAACGGCTTCCGACTCACAGATTTTGCGACAGCACGTAATATGATCATAAGTAGCACAAGGTTCCCTCGCAAAAAAATCCACACAGCAACCTGGCGATCCCCGGATGGTCGAACCGCCAACCAAATCGACTATGTGCGCATTGATGGAAGACACGCGTCATATATCCTGCATGTGCGAACATTCAGGGGGCAAACGTCGACTCTGATCTTTCTCTCGTGCCAGTGATTCGATTCAGAAGGCTGCACCAGCCGACAAAGAGAAATTTTGGCCTTGGACGCCTAAGCACGCCGGCGACTGCCAGAGCCTACGAAGATCAATTAAGTGAGAGATTCTCCGGTATGCCTAAGTCAACTGCTAACGAGATGTGGTTGCGTTGCCGCTCGGCCATCAAAGAGGTACCGGAAACTACCTTAGGCTACCTACCACCCCCGACAAGAAACCCGTGGTATGACGGCAAGTGTGAGTGGAAAAACGTGCAACCGACGAGACATACCAAAGAGCGCTGCAACGGAAAACAAGAGCAGCGCAAGAGGAGTACCGTAAGTAGTAGGTCTTTTGCAGCTCAAGGATGTCGAACAATCTAGGGACAGACAGAAAATATGGGCTTTCTTCCAAAAAGCTTGAAGCCTCGCCACAGGCATTAGGAAAGGGACCCAGGCTGTTCGAAATTGCGGGGATAATCTAGTTACGGCCCCACAGGGACTAGTGGATGTGTTTATGTATGGGCCTGACCAGGAGAGAGTGATAGGGAAAGAAAACCAGGAAATCCCAACACCAGTCGACGAAGTAGTCCTCCACCTAGGGCTGAAGAAGTCGGTACAGCCATTAAAAGGCAGAAGAACAACAAAGCCGCAGGCTCAGATGGCTTACCATCGGAGGCATTCAAAGCAGGTTGATTTTTTCCGGTAGAGAAGATGCACCAGATCATCTGCTGCCTTTGGAAAGACGAAAGCATGCCCGACGACTGGAATATCAGCTCCATATGCCCCATCCTCCGGCAAGAACTAAACAGGTATATCCCTGCTCAACGTCGCCTACAAGATATAATCCAGCGTAGTGTGTGAAGGTTTACAGCCATTTTGCACCGCACTAATCAGCACGTATCAGTGCGGCTTGCGGCCCAGCAAATCGACTGTCAACCAAATCTTCAAACTAAGGCAGATCCTGGAGAAGACCAGAGAGTCTTCAATCGATACTCACCCCGATACTCTTTTTATGCACAAGATAGTGCGGCCGGCAAAAGTCAACACGGAAGGCATGTCAGCTGTTGGGATACGCTGATGACATCGGCATTATCTCGCAGTCCCAACGCGCCGTAGTGGAAGCTTTCACGGCAATTGAGGAACAGGCGAAACGAGCTGGTCTAAAGATCAACGAGGACAAAACAAAATATATGCTGTCGAGCAAGAAACGATCCGCCGAACACCAACTAGGGCAGAACGTTACAATCGACAGTTACAATTTCGAGGTAGTA
>OU744317.1:12686384-12720026 GCA_916610145.1 Eristalis arbustorum
TTTCCCCAGCTGTTGTGCGGAGGGCTAACAACCCTACCACGAAAAAAAAATCTGTTACGGAAGAGCAAGCAGCCTCGGAAGAACGGACGGAATCCCAACAACGGCACGGCGTGAAAAAGGACTACGATTTGCGAGTGTGCTCCTGGAATGTAAGAACACTCTACACTCCAGGGGCCGCACGAAAACTAGAAAATATCCTCACGCAATATAAAGCGGGTATTACTGCGCTCCAGGAAATACGCTGGATAGGACAAGGGATTATGAAAAAGAATGAGTGCGACATGTATTACTGCTGTATTGGATGAGCTGTAATATTTGGATGAGGATTCGTCGTTGGAAAAAACGACTAAGGTCGAAGGTCGTCGACTTCAAACCGATAAGCGATCGCCTGGCTGTGATCCGCATCCAAGGCAGATTCTACAACATCAGGCTCATATGTGCATACGCCCTTACCGACGAAGCTGAAGACTCTGTCACTCTTGGACGACGCCTACGGAGCCTGTCCGGAGTACGATGTCAAAATCGTACTCGGAGACTTCAATGCTAAAATCGGTAAGGAAAACATCTTTGACGGAGTGATCGAAAAGCACAGCCTCCACGGCACGACAACAGATAACGGCTTCCGACTCATAGACTTTGCGACAGCACGTAATATGGTCATAAGTAGCACAAGATTCCCTCGCAAAAAAAATCCACACGGCAATCTGGCGATCCCCGAATGGTCGAACCACTAATCAAATCGAATATGTGCGCATTGACGGAAGACACGCGTCATATATCCTGCATGTGCGAACATTCAGGGGGCAAACGTCGACTCTGATCTTTCTCTCGTGCCAGTGATTCGATTCAGAAGGCTGCACCAGCCGACAAAGAGAAATTTTGGCATTGAACGCCTAAGCACGCCGACGACTGCCAGAGCCTGCGAAGATCAATTAAGTGAGAGATTCTCCGGTATGCCTAAGTCAACTGCTAAAGGGATGTGGTTGCATTGCCGCTCGTCCATCAAAGAGGTAGCGGAAACTACCTTAGGCTACCTACCACCCCCGACAAGAAACCCGTGGTATGACGGCGAGTGTGAGTGGAAAAACGTGCAACCGACGAGGCATACCAAAGAGCGCTGCAACGGAAAACAAGAGCAGCGCAAGAGGAGTACCGTAAGTAGTAGGTCTCTTGCAGCTCAAGGATGTCGAACAGTCTAGGGACAGACAGAAAATATGGGATTTCTTCCAAATAGCTTGAAGCCTCGCCACAGGCATTAGGAAAGGGACCCAGGCTGTTCGAAATTGCGGGGATAATCTAGTTACGGCCCCACAGGGACTAGTGGATGTGTTTATGTATGGGCCTGACCAGGAGAGAGTGATAGGGAAAGAAAACCAGGAAATCCCAACACCAGTCGACGAAGTAGTCCTCCACCTAGGGCTGAAGAAGTCGGTACAGCCATTAAAAGGCAGAAGAACAACAAAGCCGCAGGCTCAGATGGCTTACCATCGGAGGCATTCAAAGCTGGTTGATTTTTCCGGTAGAGAGGATGCACCAGATCATCTGCTGCCTTTGGGAAGACGAAAGCATGCCCGACGACTGGAATATCAGCTCGATATGCCCCATCCTCCGGCAAGAACTAAACAGGTATATCCCTGCTCAACGTCGCCTACAAGATATTATCCAGCGTAGTGTGTGAACGTCTACAGCATTTTGCACCGCACTAATCAGCACGTATCAGTGCGGCTTGCGGCCCAGCAAATCGACTGTCAACCAAATCTTCAAACTAAGGCAGATCCTGGAGAAGACCAGAGAGTCTTCAATCGATACTTACCCCGATACTTTTTTTATGCACAAGATAGTGCGGCCGGCAAAAGTAAACACGGAAGGCACTATCTTCTACAAGTCAGTCCAGCTGTTGGGATACGCTGATGACACCGGCTTTATCGCGCAGTCCCAACGCGCCGTAGTGGATGCTTTCACGGCAATCGAGGAACAGGCGAAACGAGCTGGTCTAAAGATCAACGAGGACAAGACTGTCGAGCAAGAAACGATCCGCCGAACACCAACTAGGGCAGAACGTTACAATCGACAGTTACAATTTCGAGGTAGTAAAGGAGTTTGTCTACCTCGAGAAAAACGTTAACTCCACGATTGACATCGTAATGGAGATCAGACACAGAATGGCTCTTGGCAACCGATGCTACTTCGGTCTGTCAAAACAACTGGGCTCGAAACTCCTGACTCAAAGGACCAAAGTCATGCTCTACAAAACCCTTATTCTGCCAGTCCTACTTCATGGAGCCGAAAGCTGGACATTAAGTAAGGCTGCAGAGCTGATTCTTGGTGCCTTCGAAAGAAAAATTCTACGTCGGATATATGGTCCCGTCTGCGAGGAAGGCGAATGTTGGAGAAGACACAACCGCGAACTCTGCGAGCTGTACAAGGATGTGGATGTAGTCCGGAAGTCAAAAATCCGTCGACTATACTGCCTCAGCCACATCGAGCGAATGGACAACAACGCTCCAGCAAAGAGGGTCTTCGAATCCGAGCCTCCTCGTTCGAGAAGAAGAGGAATACCTGACCTCCCGTACAGAGACCATGCTTGGGCTTGATGACTGGAAACAGCGTGCCCAGGACCGTCATCGATGGAAGGCGGCAATTGCTATTATTAGCTCTTATAGGCTACAACTTGTGCCATCCTGCCGTTTGTGCGGCTCGTATACAATTCAGCTCAACTGTTGGGTTACTTAGTTATACTTGCGTAATTGATGGTTCGTAACGTGTAGAATGAGTCAAGACAACGTTTCGCGTTCAGGAGAGTGGAGACGTAGAACAGACCTTGCCGACTGGCGATACAACTAACAACCTTAAATTAAGCGACATTACAGTCTAAAAACATCTCTTATTGCATCAGTCTTACGACATGGAGTCGAAAGCTAGACGGAATACAGCGGAACTGAATGTTGGTGCAATTGAAACAAAAACTGCTCATCGCTCCCATAACATGTTTCACCATCGCATGGCATGACAAGGTACAAGAGAGCTTGGCACATTCCTCCTGCCGACCAATGCGATGGCTATAGCCAGCAACTTAGAAGGATGTTGCCGCGGCCCACAATTAAAATTTTACAGAAATCCGCTCAAAGCTGCGCTTAATTAGATTCACGTGGAATCAAATCACGTAGCACCTGTCACCTCCTATTTCAGAAACAAGCTAAGTTCACGTACGTTATGTTCTACGATCCACAAGCAAATTTCTGAAAACTCAGTAAAACGCCAGTAAAAACATAAAAAAACCTGCCAATATCCCACGAAAGAAACCGTCTAATAAACTCACCAGTTGTTCAAATAACCTCAAAAGCTAAACTTGCAAAAATAATGACCGTGCTCATTTTCAGTCATAAACCTCACTACTTACCAGCGCCGACAGGCGAGAGCCAACGCTCCCCCGGCAGTGGGACTAAATTTCCCCGAAACGACAGCGTGTCTTCCCGTTCGACCAAAAACATATGTGAAAGCGAGAAATTTCCCAAAACACTACCCGACGAACTTACCGGAGTTGCTCAGTTGAGGTGAGTTTCGTGCGGAAGCTTTTGCGACTATACACACCCAAAACTGGAAAACGCAACCCCTGCAAGCTGCCGGCCGCACTCTCTCTGCAAAGCTTAGCGACTTAGGGCTGGTCAGTCCTGCTCTTCACCGCGAATCGCCGCCGCGGCCGTTTCGTTCAGTTCTCTTTTGCGGACCCGACGGATGCCAGAACATATGTACCTCGTATCGCGCACGCATCGGCACGAACGAAGGCTGGCAAATACCCCACCGTGGCCACGATTTAATTGCGCTTTGATCTAAACAGCGTTGCGACACATATTCGCGCAGCGATGAATTCCGCCTCTGACACCACCCACAGCAGCGCACGGCGGCCCCTATGAGTAACACTTGCAGGCGGCGAGAGCAGGCATTGTTCCTTAAATTGCTACTTTCGCTTTTGAGCATTCAGCTAAATCCTTCCTTGAGTGGGACGCGTTTTTTTTTTTTTTTTTGTTTCTGATTTGTCACTTCCCTTTTATTCTTTCTGTCGACAATTTTTATTATCACAACGAAAGGACACTCTCTGTCTCTCTGATAAATTGTGGATTTATTTCAAGGATAGCGCTCTGCGTTCGTTTTTATTTTTTCTTCCACGCCGCCGCCGCCGCTGAGGCTTTTGTCTCTTCAGTCGCTTTATCTTGCACTTAAATGGCATCCAGTGATTTAGTAAGTTCGTTCGTACACACACACGTAATAACATTATCTTTCCTTATGAATGGAAGAGTGAATAATTGCTGTCGTTGGGCGGATGGTATGGCCGGGGCGGGAGGCACGATTGTACTCGATGCGGGTGGAATTTGAACGGAATAGAATCTGCATGAGGCGTGTGTGGGGCTTGGATGTTGGGTCGGAGGAATTGCGTGTTCGGTGGAGGACAGGCAGCGGTTGTCTGTTGTTTCCCGCAACAATCAAGTGGATTTTAAGGGCCTTTCTAAATCAGACGGAGGTCACTTAACACTCGAGGAATGTCATTCATAACTCGCTAGCTTGCTTCATGTGGAGATCATATATCTTTCCGAAGAATCGTCTCAAAAGATCCGACATGACGATACATTACATAATGGAAAGAGCTATTAAATCAAAGGCAACACCCACCCCTGCCCACTGAAACTCTCAGTATTCGCTACCACTGGCAACACAGTCCAGGAGGGCAACCAAGCGCATTCTACGCCAGGACCACCGTCATGTGCTCGAGGCGATTCTGAGAACACAGAATTCATTCCGTAAGTCCTTGGAAACTTCTGATCCGAGTACGATGCAACTTGGAGAGCGAATAGTGGAATAGTGATGTTAACGCAGACATCTTCCAGGAACAGCTGCAGGTGCCTGAAGTTTTTCCAGGTGGAGCTGCTTGTGGTACCAGATGCCTGGCCTCCAAGTAGCAACTAACCCTACATGTTGCAATTCTTACAGAGAATCAAGTGGCTATTAATATCCTGATGTAAGTAACCGTATCCATGGTTCAGGTGATATTATGCGAGGAGTGCTGTCAGTTGTCTAAGTCGTTGGTTGCTGTGAGCTGTCAATTTCAGTGGTGTCTTACTCTTTATGTCCTGAATTCCTTTCGGGACCATTGGAGTTCCATAATAACGCATCTACGTCCCGTCGTGTTCGATTCGTTACTTCAGTTCTTTGTGTTCTGAGACGACTTTGTCTTCCACTCGCAACGTCGTCGTTGCATAGGATGATACGCCAATTCCTTGACGCATCATACTTCTATTTCCGTTGTCGTATGACTATGTCCACTGTCTCGTTGTCCATTCTCTGACCACCTAGAAGCTCTGCAATATATTGTGTACGTACTTATTGTACGTTTTAAGTTGTCGTGCTCACTTTCCATGTTCAGAACGAAGGCGAAGGACAATTTTAGCATGCTCCCACGACAATTGCGCGAAAAACATCAAGCGTTATGCTTGCTTCAATCCACACTCACGGTGTACATTTGTTTACGTCTTTATGCTTCTGTCCGTAAAAGTGGCCCGTGGCGTTGTTGGTATGTGTGTCGACCCCAACCTCGACGTCGTAGTTCGATTTCTGCTCTGTGTCACAAAAATAATTTGCACGGCCCCACCTCTTTCGAGTCACTGACATACACTCAAAGAGTATTTCCTGTCTAGAAAAAAGCTTTTCAAACTTGGCCGTTCAGAGTCGACATAAAACTGTAAGTCCCTTCCACTCGTATGAGAACAATAGCACGCACAACACGAGTCGTTGCTGAGAAGATAGACCCTGGCCCTCTATGGGCTGTAGCGCCACCCATATTATAAGTCTATTTTATTCAACCATTTTCGTATTTCAAGAAAAAGAATACAATTGGTGAAAGAACACTGGCCTGTGGTACTCCAAATTCCTCTGTGCAGCACGTAGTTCTTGAATCCGTTCTCTTTCTTTATACTGCAGTCACCTTCATTGCCGAGGAAACTTCGAATTTAATAAAGGGTTGAAGTGGTGCTACTGCCCAGAACTGGAAGTTACACGAAGTCTATACCAAGACTTCATTATCAATATTTTCGCTTTAACATGCGTGATGAGGCCTTCTCACAAATCGTATGTCACACTGAGCAAAATGTCTCTTTCAAAATGAATACAATACGTTACAGAGATTTCTTACAAACCCATTTACCTTTTACCGTTTTTTACACGATGTTATGCAAAATAATTAAACCCAAAGGCAATACGTAATGCTAACCAATCCATCTTGTAACGCTCAGCAGAGTGCCCATTTTATATGTGTAAGAGCATGGTCTCGGGACATTGTGGACATGCTAAGATGATGGACTGAAATGAAGACCATCATCTCAGTATTTTTTGACCATAATAGTGGACCATTGAGCTTCCTACCTTAGGTGCATAGGTGGGTAAGCAGACGCACTTATGCATTTAGGCCAAAGAAGGCTCGTTGCACTGCAACGTGGACAAATTGTCGACAAAATTTATCAGTGTGTTGACTGGTGTACTACTGACATCATTTAGGCTGTCATAGAAGTATGAGCATATAGTGGATGTCTTAGCTGTCGCAGAACAGATGCTGGGTGCTTTCCTTGAGAAAATGACTAGTCTTTTTGCGTAGATGCCTAATAGGCAGTGTCCGATGATTATTCCCACTGCAGCTTTAAGTTTTGATCATTTCATCTTTTTGAATCAAGATGAGGCCACATTTGTTTTGTTGTTTGACGTGTATTGCCTGTCATCCGTCTGACATTTATTTTCTGGGTGCAAGGGTTACTGAGCAGTAACTTAAAAGCACTAAAGATGTACCTATAGGTGTGTTTTTTTTACTGGTCAGTGCTCAGTTTCGTAATGATTCTCAATAAAACGCCTTTTTGCGGAGTTAAATTTTTCTTCCGAAAGTTGGTACATGTGTTTACGTCCATTGCATTGGATGTCATGTCCAAAGTCAAAAATAAGTGAAATTTAAATCTCAAAAGCAAAGAAGATGTGTCATAAAATAAATAATATGAATGATTTGATATGTTATATATTTGTACAAGTAACATCAGCAAGTAAATTGAAAAAAAAAAAAAAAAAAAACATTTGCAAGTGTCAAATAATAAACCAGATACCAACTTTTACCAACCCAGATACCAAATAGTTTCCTCTGGCGCCATCTATAATTTCGATGATTCAACGCGTCCTAGTCAGTGATGATAGTGACACTTTACTGGAGAGTTTTAACTCAGTGAAATGTGTTGTTGTTGCTTCCCGTGTGAAATTTTGCTGAGCTGAGCACTGGCCAGTAACTAGAGATTCCATTAATTGGCAGTCTAGTAGCGTGTTTAGTGGGTTGGTTAGCTTTTAGATTTCCTGGAATGTCTCTACAAACTTGGCTCCTAGTACTGGCGAGTTTTGGATTGCTCGAATATTGTTAAAAGATGGGCAGTAGTCGATTACTATTCCTGAGTTTGTAGGGAACGATGTGAGTTTTTTAATGGTTGCCTGGCTATCCATAAAGATGCAGCATATCTCGGCGGCCATCGCGTTTCATAATTGCCAGAACAGGCCTTCGCTCATCGCCATTACTGTCGCTTGAAAGACGCTGCAGTAATCAGGGAGATGGACAGATTTGTTCAGATGTATACACTGTAAGAAAAAGCCACTGCCTACGCAAACTACCGTCTTGGATCCGTCTGTGTAG
Source organism: Eristalis arbustorum (assembly GCA_916610145.1). Lineage (NCBI taxonomy): Eukaryota > Metazoa > Arthropoda > Insecta > Diptera > Syrphidae > Eristalis > Eristalis arbustorum. The sequence goes on from OU744317.1 coordinate 12,694,093, forward strand.
AAGTGTACGGCTTTACCTAAGGCTAAGAGCTGGGGTACCACCGGTCTCTGTCCGGAATAGGAGCTTCAAGGCTGATTTAATGTCGTTTTACGTTCCATTGAGAGCAACTCTTAATTCATCGAAATCGCAATAAGAGGTTTGAGGTTGCACCTATGACACCTATGCACAAAAACCAGACCCTGTTATCAGACGTCCCTTAATGAAATCGCAATGCAAGTATGACTTTGATACACGTCACAAATCTTCCAAAGACGTCTAAATTGAAGAAAACAATCGACTTCGTGTCGACATCGAGTCTAAAAAAAAAATTCTCGTATTGTGAATTCAAAACCGGGGAATGGTAAAGCTATAGACACTGAAACCAGAAAGCATCCTAAATTGAGTACAGTCCTCCTCTTAGCTAGTCAGAAATTTTGGCTGATGTCTACATTTCCCGCGGACAACTTCACCAACCAGAGGAAAAAAAGATATCCTTTCAATTAACATCTCTTAACTTTCCCAAAATCGCATCGCTGTCAAGAATCGTATTGAATGGCGAATATCCCGAAACTTAATTGGCAACGATTAGCTGTCGCTGAACGGTTGTGACCTTTAATAGTTGAACTCTAACTGCCCCTTAAACTTAATTTGTCTTAAATTGTAACCTGACACGATTTAGTTGAGTGTGATTTTGATGAAAGTGCTTAATTGGATATTCCTGTGTTGCCTATTCCGTGTACTACGATTGGATGTCTGAGTGGATATTATATACAGACAGCAAACATACAAGCACATGATCATTGAACCATACCTTCTATTTACCGATCTTTGAGCTATATATGCCTGGATTCAGAGCAGGGATATATTGGATGCTATTAACGTTTTATGGGAAATTGACGAAATTCTGTTGAACCATGCTAATACACGAACATGATGGGTTCCCGAAGCGTTGTGACGAATTTCAGTAGGAAGCGTTATTTCTTGAATCTAGTACTGGACAGACAGTGCTTACAAAAAAAATTACAAGTCTGTTAAGCTGTTGGCTTACCCAGTCATCATAGTCAACGTTACGGGTTTTAAATTTATCTTGAAGCATTCGTACTCACATCCCGACATCCTTCTGAGCCGCCGACGTCGGGTAGTAGCTCACTCTTGAGGAAGAACTTTCTCCAAGATATGCATGTTAGTAGGGTGCTGGCGCAGAAGCTCCACTTAGACCTTCAATAAGAAATGGGGCATTAACCTTTCCGGCATTGGAATTCTTCGCTCTCGTTGATCTCAATGCATTTCCCCAGCATGGAAACTTCGGTCTAAGAATTCTGTTTCGACCGTTTTATAGCCCAATGGTGGCCTTAAAATATTTTAGGATGTCTTTAATATTAAAAATATTTAAATCCCCGAGGCAGTTTAAAGAATGACTGCTCCGCGTTGTTACAGATGTCTTTTCAAGAGCTGATCACGTTCCCAGGCAATAGAGAACTGTTGCTCCGAGTCTTCGCGGTTACCAACGAGTAAGTGTCCAGTAATGCTGGGTCTAACGTTCAAATCTAATGAAAGTATCGTTAAAGAATATAAGTCAAAAAATATTCGGTCCTTTCAATCAACCTTTCATTACGTTCATCGCTCATTCAAATATATGAACCGATGTGTAGTTTTCGTTCAACCAGAAAGCGATCCCAAAAGGCCCCAACCAATCGATCGATCTATGAACGACAGATACAGATTGAATGTATTGGTACACTAGCAGGAAACACTAATGTGCTGGAAGACGACTCTTTAAAAGTATTGATTACGTGCTTGATTGGATTGTTAAACTATTGAGTGAACGGGTCAAAGGGAACGAATGAATCAAAATTGTAAAGCTCTGTTATAGAGTTGCAAAACCATCTCAACCAGCTAATTCATGGCCTTATGTCCTTTGACTCAGCACTACGGTAGTTCGGCAGATGGTTGACAGGCACCACTTATTGTACCTGAAAACAAATCTGGCCTCACCTCGATCCAAAATGAGGGGGTAGCCCAATATGACTAAAAAGATCTAAAATGTGTGCTGCTTGGACAATGTCTATTTCGCATTCATGCAAAATTGTTAGACCTATCAGATGTCTGCAGAATCAGCCCAGCAGACGACAAGGTCCTTACTAATCCAGCATCTTCTCTGCAGCTGTCCTGCACTTTACTGAACTAGGAAAACCACTGTAGTTTCCTACTTCTACGATAATCTAACCGACCGCCGCGAGATACCGGTGACATGGCTTGCATAATTTGTTGACACAACTTGCTGGCTGTCATGACCACGTCAACCGTATTGCTGAATAAAACCACTCATGTGGCGGTGCAATTGGCTTATTTTGGCTTAAGTGACTCAGTGCCACTGCCCATTATTTATCTATCTCGTTCGGGAGGCGAAATTAACTGTGCCAGTAACTGTGCTCCAGCTAAGAGGTTTTTAGATTCTGATTTTTGTGTTTCGTGAAGTAAGGAAACTCGTGAGAGAACGCACAGCAGAAGTGGTTGCTGAGAAGTTAGGCCCTGGCTCTCTTAAGCCTAATCCTTGGTATAATGTGAACGCTACGACACGACAACTTGATCTTGACGACCGGAAGATGTAAGTTAAGCCTAAAACTTGAACCCCCACGACCACACTTATTATTACATGCAACTTATTATTACATGGTGTCTTATTCTAGACATGTCGTTTTTTCAGCACCTCCCATTCTTAACCCTTCTCCAAGATCACCCTGTCTCCGCCGAGTCAGTTTCTGGGAATCTGGCATGACTGTAGAGACTCCTGTCAGTGTCGCCAGCAAATTGTACCGACGTTAATCACGTAATCAGCAAAAATTCCAAGACCTCTCTGAATCCATAATCAAAAAGCAAACCCCCTTCCCACACAGCAAACTTTTGCCAAAGATAAATAAAAAATGCGTTCGTTTTAACAGTCTGCCCAATTATCGCACAATCAATACCTCCGCGACATTCCGAAGAAGTCACCACTCGGCAGCATCCCACATGACGACCCGCGCATTTTTGCTCCGTTTCAAGAAAACAACCCAAATCAAAGCGAAAGGTTAAATATCACAAGACAACCCTTTACTAATTGCAGGCAGCAAGTCCCCGACTCGCTGCTCGAGTACAACTGAAATCCCTCAGAGCTCAGACAGACGAACGCGCGGCCCCTTCGAATAATAAAATTATTGTAGTCAACCCCTCCGAAGGGAGCGCAGAGAAAAAAAAACCGTATTTAAATTTCATTTCACAAAATGTCGCCAGTGCCATCAGCAGCACACTCAATTAGCTTCTGTTCCCTTTTTTTCCTCATTCATAGGAAAACTTAAAATTCCTTAATCGCTTTATGGGCTCCCGTTTCAGACGTCGCCGATTGTTTCGACTCCCCGCTCATGTCAAATCCAATGACATGGCCTTCGCTTTATTAAGGATTTAATAAAACATTTTGGCGTATTTTTTCGGCTCTCTCTCTCTCTGCGGCCCGTGGGTGGGGCGCGGTGGTGCGGGCCGCAGACGGCACGTACAGAAGCCGGATTGACACCGAATGTGTCTATCGAAGACGTTAGAACTTCGAGAGATGTCATTTTATTAATGTTTACCCGAAAAAGAATAACAAAATGTGTGTACAGCGAAAATTGCATGTCTTTGCTGATTCCTTGCGTCTACAGAGGGCCGAGCCGAGTCGAGCCGAGCCCATCCATTCAGTACCCCGTCGTCGGTGGCGGATGGCTCCTTATGGATGGCACCATTATGGAATTCGGGTTATTCACATGTACAGACAAACACAAATATTTGCTTTATTTCGCATCAAAAATGACAAAAGCAGAGACAAACAATGGGCTGGGCTCGGCTGGTGGGACAGGACTTGTACCGAAATAGTTTTTATGTATATTCATGGTTATGGACGTAGATACACACCTACTTGTGTATCCTGTTACATTTACGCCTTGTTCTGTGTAGGTGGGTGGGTTGGTGTTGCTCTAATGAAAGCCGCAATGTGTAATGGGTGCCATCGTCAATGGATCTGTGGCCGGAGTGTATTGTGCTTTGCGAACAATTGAAATACAAATTCTGCTTACGGGAGTGCTTAAATTTAGTGTGGAAAAAATCCTTTAAGGCTTGTCTGCTCCGTGCCGGAGGTGAAGTCCTTGTTAATTGTGCATGACTATGGTGATTCATGTCAAAGGCATCCTGCCTTTTGTGGGGTTGTGTGTGATACAGAAATGTAATTGTTATTTAAGAGGGCGAGGGTATGTCAGTACTTGCAATTTAATTTTTTAGGGTCTATTGGTCTTTAGGTCAATTTACTTACTAAGCAATTTGTTTTAAAAAGTTAACATGGTTTTGAATCTGTCTGTCCTTGTTTCTGATTCGGCGTCGGAGGTGTAAGTGCCAAATACGGATTCAGACAATTTTCGAGACGCGCTGTCACGTGACTTCTTCAACCTGGAAAACATCGTGACGGGCTCATGCACAGCGATAAGAGAAAATATCTTCCTGAAGTCCGTACATTTGTTACTATATTCGGGTGACATGGCGTAATTGGCAGAACATAGCATGACGTTAATGAAGCACTTTCTAGCAACGAGCATGGAATGAGAAAAAAGGAAGTGCACGTTGTCCTCGAGAAAGTACGTAAAGCATAGACACGGTGAGATCAGATCGTCTCAAAAGACAGCTTATAGCTTCGACGTGGTTAAGGACTTCGTTTATCTCGGCTCCTCATTAAGCAGTACGAGGAATATCAATACAGACATCAAATTCACCAACCGCTATTTCCCAAGAAAGACCAAGCTGCCTTTATGTAAGACACTGACATCCCATTCCTGCTGTACAATACAAGTCCTTGGTCTCTTCGAGAGATAAGTTCTGCAAGCGATTCTGCAAGCGTTCTCATCTCTCTCTTCATGAACGGTACGAACTGCAAAGCAACACGATCGCTTATTGATCCAAGGCCTGTGACGTTGTAGAGCGCATGGCCAACTTAGTTCGAACCCGAAAAGTTTCGATTGTTACTAGTAGAGAGGATTCCCGCAGCTGACGTGGCCCAACAAGGAAAGATGGAAATCAAGCACCGTGGCGTGCGACTTGACCCGACTTGCCAGAGAAAGTTTTGCTCGTTCGCGAGGCTTGTAGGTGGATTGATTCAACTTGGACTATCCACCACTCCGCACCAAATAAAAAAGAAGGAGGGAAACAAATTGTTTGTAACTCAACTAAGACGGAGTGTCATTATTGGAGGCCCCCGATGAATCGCAATATTTTTTTTCTACATTACAATAAAAGTTACCTTTCAGAGCTTACTTAAATGACTAACAGAGATTATTATGCTACACGCCTAGTTGGCTTAAGGTCTAAAGTGGCGTTGTGGGTATGTGCGTCGATCCCAAACTCGACGTTCGTTTCCAGCTCTGAGCGACAAAAATAATGTTCATGACCTCACCTCTTTCGAGTCACTGACAATGCTCAAAGAGTATTTCCTAGTAGTATTCCTACGTTCGGAGTCGGCATAAAACTGTAGGTCCCTTCCACTCGTGAAAGAACAATAGCACGCACAACACGAGTGGTTGCTGAGAAGCTAGGCCCTTGCCCTCTATGGGCTGTAACGCCCCCCATATTATTATATTATAATCGGTTGGCAAAGTTTGAGAAAGTTTTTCTAGATAGGAAATACTCTTTGAGCATTGTCAGTGACTCGAAAGAGGTGAGGTCATGAACATTATTTTTTTCCCATTTCGGACCCAATAACTGCCACTTCCAGAACTCGGAATAAGTAAAGCTGTTAGTTATACCAAGAGTGGTGGCCAAATTCAAATCAGTCCGCCAAGATTCAGATTCTCTCAAACATCGATGGACTTTCAAGCCATATTTCTTGCATCACTTCGGCGGAAATTGAAATTCAGCGACATGGTCAAGGGTGTACAGATCAAACGCCCAAAGAGGCTGAGCTTATGCACATCACTTCCGACTCTGAGGGGTGGTGAGTGTTCGACTCTTAACCTGCGGGAGAATGGAAAAAAATGCAACATACCAAAGAGGACGATAGTGATGCAATAGTTCTTCCGGTGCATAGTTAATCCAATGTAAGTTTTTAGAGATTCACTTTAGATGATTCTTCAACAGTTTAACACCGGCCTCCGAGAGACCGGCAATGTGGGTGAAATAAGTTTCCAACCTGATGCTTCATTAGACAAAATTTTAGCAGCTTCACGAAGTGAATCGCAGAAGTTCGGCGATTTTCTAGCTTCTTAGAGGAACCGCCTACATTCTTCGCAAAGTCGCTATATATCTCTCATCTACCAGCCAAGTTGATAAGCTTGGTTTTTCCGAAGCAAATATATTGCTACGTTTTACTTAGTTTGTCCAACAAGGTTCGAACACTGGATTGTGACGAAATGAAACTCAATACTTCTACTTTAACTTCACTAGACTTAAAATCACCGCAATTAGTTTATTACACTATTCGTTGCTGCCTTTCAGGCTCACATTTATAACACTTTGATCACTTTTATATAAAATCCCAAACTAAACTGACTGCTTCGGCCGTCGTTCCGATATTTGTATCATCCAGCATTCTTTCTAGAAAACTATGTCGCCATCGGTTTGTGGAATTTTCATATGGACACACATGAATGTACATTCGGGGTTAATTATGTATAGCTTCACTGTGGCGGTGTCTCGTTCGCATGCAACACAACAACAACCAACAGATGTCCCCTAAGGCACTATGCACAGGAATCCATTTACTCCATATGCTGAGGTGGAGGCGGTGGTTTGTATGTAACGTTATTATAGCGACGGATTATAGCTACTACTCCGAATGGTGTTCGATAGTTTCCCGCAGATGGCGCTTAAGGTTGGTTTGTGTCCACGTCACAATATTATGTCCGCATGAACGCAACTCTCAGTCGCACTCTTGATGTTCCGAATTTAAAATTGTTTGTCTAGGTTGAGTTACTATATGCTGAACCCCCGCATAGTAAGTACTTAATTAAGATTATGTTTAGATTACGCTTTTCTACTACTCACTCAGACAGCACGGACTACACTTCCTGCTCAGAAGATTCCATCTACGTATTCTAAGCGATGAATATTTTATTGTGGTCGAGTCTTACGCACTTGAGCCTACGGTGTCTAGTTTCAATCTCTGATGCTACAAAAATATATTTTGCGCGGTTCCACCTCCTTCGAGCTACTGACAATGCTAGAAAAAGCTACAAAACGTATGAACTCGGCGTCGGCAATAAAACTGTAGAGCTCTTCCACTCGGTAGTAGTAATTGCTGACGAAGATGGTCCCTGGCATTCTACGGACTGTAGCATCATCCATATTACATAAGTGATTCAATTCCCGCAAACGTGATCATAGGTGATCACAGTGCGATTCGAAATTTTTATGCGTAACGTCTACTGAAAAACACTATTTATCTTCACACTGAGTCAGATTGTGGAAAAGACCCAACAAGTGCAAATCGACAAACACCATCTGTTCGTCAATTTCAAGGCCGCTTAAAAGAGCGTGCATAGAGACGAGCCATACAAATCCGTGTCTAGTTTTGACATTCCTGACAAACTCGTCTAGTTGTGCAGGATGCCGATGGAGAACTCTCGCTGTTCCATCAAGGTCGGTAACGAACTCACCTTCAACTTCGAGGTGATAAGGAACTTCGTCTACCTTGGCTCGCAAGTTTAAAATACGAACAACATAAGTACCGTGATTAAACGCAGCATATCTCTGCAACCGCTGTTTCTCTAAGCTCAAGAGGTAATGGAGTGATAGAGCCTTTTGTCGAAAGACCAAGTTGGCTCTACATAAGACACTGATCTCTACGGCGCGAAAGCCTTGACTGTTTCAAGGACGGACGAAGAAGTCCTTGGTCTTTTCGGGGGAAATTTTCTGCGTGCTCTTGTGCTCTGTGGTACTGTTGGCATTGAGGTTCTGGAGGAATATAGCGACATGAACCAAGCCAGGTGTCTACGCATCCAACGCTAATCGTGACTGGGTCATGTAGAGCGTATGGGCAATTCCGTCTGAAGAATCTTTGAAAAGCCTGTAAGTCACATCTTGGTGGCGCACCTAAGTTGATAATAACCTAAAACAACTTGATGTATAAAAAGGAAGACCCAGCTGTCGTCTGTCAGCGATCTCTGACCGCGCTCGTTGGAGAAGCTCCTTGGTTGGGGCCCAGGATCACTCCGGATTTGTCCTGCCAAATCGTTGTTCATCCGAAAGCCCGAAGGCAAATATACCAGAATATCCTTGTTAGGAACTCGAAATGAATTCTTTTTGCTAGAACTTCACAAACCTTTAGCGAAGCAACAAGCCTCAATTTGAATAAAAAGTGATGAAAACCAAGACAAGATCGTGGGAGCAATGTGTTGACCGTCTTCCGTTTTCGACTGATATTTCATTCGCATTTACTTGGAATTGGTCCCGCCTGTCGCGTTGTACACACCACCAGTCGTGAGTTAAGCATTCTTAAAGCATCATCCCTTGGAGAAGCACTAATTCCTGTTTAGCATTGTTCGCGGAAATCCAATTAAGAAAGCTTGCCAAGTGGTGTTCTTGTCGTGGGACTTCCAGCAGAGTGGGGGCTTGTGAAGTTCCCTCCCTTGCATTGAGACCGATGAACTTGTTCAAAATGATTCCCATTTATCTCACGACTTCGCGTAAGACAGTGCAAGTCACCAATCATTAACCCTAATGTCAAACAGTCCTCAAAACTGCAATCAACTCCAATGGAAGCCCTGTAGAAGCAACTTCCTACATTTGCCCACATCCATGCTCGCGCACCGAGAAGCATGCTCACCACATTTCCCTTTGAGACGAAGAGGATGCAAGTCCCAATAAAAATTTATGAATCCATTCAGCCGGAACCCGCCCCGCCTGGCCCGCTTAAACATCTTAAGCGATCACTTCCCTGTCTGACAAACATCGCGGCACACATGTTTGCACACGGCGACGTCAGGCATCAAGATGTTTCACTTCAAAGACTTACTTTGCTGTCAGCGAGTCCTTCTGCAACCAACTAATAGACAATGAAACTTTATTATATCAGAAAGAAAGGAGAGGAAAAAAACGCGTATATTTACCCAGCTCTTCAAAGGATAGCGGAAAAATGCAAATGACACACATCCTCCGACACAGCGCCGCGGCAAAGACAGCTTCCTGTGAAAAGCTTAATCCGCTGTTTTCGAAAACATCCTTCTAGAACGCGCATGCAGTGGTAAGGTGTGTGGGGAGGGGAGGGAACGACGACGAAAAGTGAAAAGTATTAAAAATGAAAAATTTAAAAACCCGCTGAATACTGGAAAGTGGAAATGTCTGTGAAATCCTTTAATTTCAGCACCCAGCACTCATAATTAAATTCATACGCGCCCGTACGAACGTCACACTCTGGCTGAGGAGATGGCACCAGCTGAATGAGCAGCATTCAGGAACAGTCGGAGGAAATGTACACTCCAAAGCGGGGGGCGGGTCTAGATGCTGCACTGTGTATGAATATGGAAAAAAGGCACGTAGCGTACGTAAAATGTCCTCTAACGGTGAGGCGAACGTTAGGTGAGTGTGTTGTTGGCAATGTTGTTATTTTTGCAACGCCGCCATAATTTCCGGCTTCAAAACATGCCAAAAGGGAACCCAGCGAGTGCTCTTCCTGAAGGAGTTCCCCGCGACAAGGACGTTTCAGGCCGTCACGAGGAGACAGCGCCTCTGTGTGTCATTATAAATTCGCTATGATGTCTAAAAATGACAAAGAAAATGCTTTTTTTTCTCATTTTTCTCCCTGCTGCTGCTCTCGTGAAAAACAAAAAAACCGATGGCAAGCGAGAGTGAGAGTGAGGAAAAATAAAGAACTCACCGCTTGACAGGATATTTTCTTATTTCTTGCCGTTTTTTCTCGTTTTTTTTGCATGTGATTGTGATTTTTTTTCCGCTCTCTCGCGAAAGTTTGAGTAATAACGATGGAAACATTGTTTCATTTGCATATCAATTAAGCACGTTTTCTTTTCATTTTGTCTTCACGAACGGGGTGGCGAGCGGAAGGCTTAGGTGGAAGGTTGCGGTGGAAATTCGACGTGTGGGTGATGCTCAAGGACAAAGGGACGGGTTGAGCTGAGCTGCATGTCTCCTTGGGAGGCACATGTCTAAGGAGATCCACTTACTGGTTGTGCAAAATTGAATAAGCTTGGTGCGGCGCAAACAACAGATGGAGGGGTCTATTTTGCCAGAATCCGTTCAGATAGGAATGCTCGACGACGAAGGCTGTCAAGGTAAGGGGCAGAGTGAGCACGGCCTATGTTGGATTGGCTGGACCTTAAGTAAATGGCAGCGGCCCCTTGTCCAGAGGGTTAATCTAGGACACGTGCAAAAAGTAATAGTTACGAAGCAACAACAAGCATCGGATACAGATGATCTAACCGCTGACGAGAAATACAGCCATCTCTCGAAGAACCAAGATATCACTATATAAGACCATGATAGTCACAGCCCTGCTGTATGGTGAAGAAGCATGGACACTAACCAACGCGGACGAGGATATTCTTGGCCGCGTCGAATTATCTTCAGTCCCGTATTTACGGATGGCGTATGGTAGAGGAGACTGAAGGACGAGCTGTACGGGCTGTACAGCAACATCGACCTGGTCAAAAGAGTTCGAATCTCTCGTCTCATATATCTAGGTCACTTCGAGCGAATGGACACCAATGATAGTGCCCGGAAATCTTCAACTCTAATCCTGAGGGACAACGCGCTAAAGGAAGACCACGCCTACGGTGGCGCAACGCAGTAAGAAGGGGACCTGAAAAAGTTGAACGTGCGTAACTCGAAGCAACTAACACAAGACTGGAATAGATGGAGAGGGCAAGGTCCACCTCGGACTGTAGCGCCAGCCAAAGAAGAAGAAGTATGTGTTTATCAAACTGGAAGTGCTATTATAAATCACCGTTGCAATCGTTCCTTTACAGAGAAACACTCGTTAGTCATTTGACTTAAACAGAAAATGTAAAATTTAGTGAAAAATTAGACGTCTCACAGAGAATTGACATTGTTGGTGTTCGACTTACAAGATCTGCCGAGACTTTTCACATCCTGGCATGTAATAGGGCCTTAGTTGCTTTCCATCATTGGCAGTCGCAGATGTAGTCACTAAGACCAGGCTTACTTGCGTCAGGAGTGGTTAGGCGGCAGTTATGTCTTCCTCTCCTCCTCCAACCATAGTTCTCCGATTTAGTCTTTTAAGTGAAAATTTAAGTACTTTCGTTCGATATGATTGACTCAGTGTCCCCAGTGACCCTCCATCCACATTATGAAAGAGCTTGTCAAAGAAATAAATCAACTATGGATTCTACGTCAGGTTTCCAATAAGATTTCATTTTTGGAATTCACTGAATGAGTTAAGCCTTAAATGTACCTCCATGCTTCGTTTCAGCGCTGAGGAAAGGAAGAAATAAATCGCAATCCAATTTCGTAAGGCACTTGATTTGTAAGCGACATAACTGTACGCAGCCTGAGTAAACATCGGTTCCTCATTGCGACTCTAACTCACACTATCTCTTATGGGGAAGCACAGGCACAAACGGTAGAGGCATCACTATTCTTTTAAACAACCTTTTGGTGTCCAAGAAAGGCAAAATTTTACGAAAATATCAAAGAACCTTCCCCAGCATTTAGGGAAGCTGCTCTTAACGTGTTCCAATGTATCCAGTTATTTAAAAAACGCTGACAATTCGTGGGCATCATACAATGAGGAATCTCTCAAGCTACTGGTGGGCACCCATATCCCGGAGCATAGGCAGAGCTGAATGTAGAAGCACAAGTAGAGTAATTAATGCTAACTTAGGAAGCGCTTTCACAAAAAGCTGTACCAGAAGCGGGACATCGCAAGGAGGAGTACTTTCCCTCCTTCTTTGGAACCAGCAGTGATCAAACTACTAATAATACTAGAAGAGGCAATGGCTTCTCGGGAAAATATCCTCAAGTACTGACAGAGTTAATGCAACATGGTCTCACTCTAATCAACAAAGGGGCTATTGAAAATGGTCTCAGCATAAGTACACAGAAAACTGAAATCGTTTTCTTTACATCGAGACATCGCACTCCCTAAATTGCACCAGTTTGCAATTCTCAAATAAGGCGAAATAATTTGACCTCATACTCGAAACTGAAAGCTCTATACAGCGGAAAGAGCAAGGAAAGCCTTCACATACGACGTAGCGATATGGTGGCCCAAGCTGAACGTCGGATGACATCGTCTTGAGAGTACAAAGGTAAGCCTGAATTTGGGTTAGCGGAGCTCTGAGAACCACAACACTACCGTAGACATCTTTGACATTTCATCTCTCAATGGCATGATTGCACTTTTGGACATGCTGCAAGCCTAAGAGAAGGACATCTTACCGAAACTAATTTTGACTGTACCTCACAAGGCAACTTCGAAGCCCCAATAACAGAACGAAACCAGTGGTAAGGCGGAAAGGAATAACCTATTTCTATATTGTGGTGGACCATGGCGTTGTGGGTATGTGCGTAGGTTAGATTCCTGCTCTTTGCGACAAAAATAGTTTTCACGGCCCACCTCTTTCGAGTAACTGCGGATGCTCAAAGAGTATTTTCTGCCTATAAAAAGCTTCTCAAACTTGAACGTTCGGAGTCGGCATAAAACTAGGTCTCGTTCACTCGTGAGAGAACAATAGCATGCACAACACTAGTGGTGGTTGGGAAGCAAAGCCCTGGCCCTCTTTGGGCTGTAGCATCACCCATATAATTATCATAATACACTTATTCACTGATTGATAAAAGTCGGAAGAGGTATATTCTCTGAACATCTTAAGTTAAGCAAATCCCTCCGTCTACCTAACCACTGAAGTTTCTTTCGAGGAAGTTATGGGAGTTATCGAAGCCGTTTCATGGTTGAAGTGGAAAGTCATATCCACCTGCGATATCTATACTTTTACGGATAGCCAAGCAGCAATAAAATGAAGATCCAAAGTTAGTACTAACATCAGCCGACATCGCTCAACATCTCTTAACGAGACATCCGAACCGTTTCAAATTGGCCTGTGCTGTGTGCCACGGTATAGAGACATCAAGAGAAAGTCTAAGGCTGACAAGCTCGCAAAAATAGGCACAAAACTGCCTGTCGATGGAATCTGTTAAGTAGCAAAGAGATCCGCTATCTACCTTCAAGCGTCTCCTTATAAACAAACGAAAAACAAACAGAGGCATCATGTGCCAAATCTCCAAACAAATCTGGCCTAACAGAGCACCCCAAAGGCCTGACAGCCTGATCTCCGTCAGAAGATCAAAAATTAGTACTGCAGTGGTTGTAATAATTGGACACTGCAGAGGGCCTATGCTCAAATGACTTCTGCAGAAGCTGCCTCTATGAAGAAGAGGAGGAAAATGTACAATACGGACTGCACTCGCCTCGATCAGGAAAGCTACACTTGGCTCCTACTTGACTACTCTCTCTCTGGGTGTCAAGAAACATGCCAACCCTAACTTCCTGTTGTTGACCCATGTGATATTACAATGGGTCTATTTTGGCATTAATGCACTATAAAAAGCCACGTATAACCTAACCTAAGGCATCAGTTTTGAAACTTAGCAGTCCAGCTCTTATTACTCTCATCGTCATTGTCACTGGGTACCAGGCCATTGGAGCGTCCGTCCTTTCCATAATAGCGTTGATTACATCGACGTATTAATACTTCTTCTTCTTCTTCTTTGTGTGGCGCTACAGTCCGGGGTGGACCTGGGCCTCAACCAACATGCCTCTCCAACTAGCGCGATCCCTTGCTAGCTGTCTCCAGTTTCGCACACCAAGTTGGTTGAGGTCCTTCTCCACTTGGGTGCGCCACCTTAAACGCGGGCGTCCTCTGCTGCGTTGCCCGACAGGTTCGGATTCGAAGATTCTTCGGGCCGGAGCTGTGGTGTCCATACGCTCTACATGACCTAGCCACCGTAGGCGTTGGATCCGTAGACGCCTAACTAGGCTCATGTCGCTGTACAGCCCGTACAGTTCGTGATTGAATCTTCTCCTCCAGAACCTGTCAACACAAACAGGACCAGAGATCGTGCGTAGATCTTTTCTCTCAAAGAGACCAAGGACTTCTTCATCCGTTTTCGAGATTGTCCATGCCTCCGCGCCGTATAGCAGGACTGGGATGATCAGAGTCTTATATAGAGTCAACTTGGTTCTTCGAGAGAGGGCTCTATTACTCAATTGCCTCTTGAGCCCGAAGAAACAGCGGTTGGCAAGAGTTATCCTACGCTTGATCTCGGTACTGATGTTATTTGTACAATTTACTCCGGAGCCGAGGTAAGTGAAGTCCTTGACTACCTCGAAGTTATAGCTGCCCATTGTGACGCTCTGTCCAAGACGTCGATGTTGTATGTCCTTTTTTGAGGACAGCATATACTTCGTTTTGCCCTCATTCACCGCCAGACCCATTTTAGCCGCCTCCGTCTCAATTTTAGCAAAAGCTTCACTGACGGCTCGCTGAGTTCTGCCAATAACGTCAATGTCATCGGCGTATGCTAACAATTGCACGGACTTCTGGAAGATCGTGCCTCTAGTGTTGGCGTGTGAGTTTCGCACGATCTTCTCCAGGACGATGTTAAAGAAATCACATGACAGCGCGTCGCCTTGTCTAAAACCTTTTTTTGACATTGAAGGTCTCGGTGAGTTCGTTACCGAACTTGATGGAGCAGCGAGAGTTCTCCATCGTCATCCTGCACAGCCTGACGAGTTTGGCAGGAATGTCAAAACTAGACATGGCGTTTTATAGCTCGTCTCTATGCACGCTGTCATATGCGGCCTTGAAATCGACGAACAGATGGTGAGTGTCGATTTGCATTTCTTGTATCTTTTCCAGGATCTGCCGTAGTGTGAAGATTTGGTCTGTTGTGGACTTTCCTGGCCTGAATCCACACTGATATGGACCTATCAGATTATTAATGAACGGCTTCAGGCGGGTACACAAAACGGCAGAGAAGATCTTATACGCGATGTTAAGAAGACTGATCCCTCGATAGTTGGCGCAGTTGAAGGGGTCTCCTTTCTTGAGGATTAATACACTGGGTCTAAATGTGAAGTGATTGCTATGTGTAGGCAGGCTACCTTGCCTTAATTTCCCTCCTTTCATAGAAAAAATGTTTCAAATTCAATTGAACTATCAACAATCTCGAAACGAAAATCGATTACAGTGGGACTCTCCTTCAATCACGTTTTGCACATTTCCTTTGCACTCTGTCCTCAAAATCCGCTTAAAGTGCCACCTCGTTAACTAACCAAACCTCCGTTTATTCAAGTTGTAAATGATTCTCACAAAATTCACCCAAAATACGAGCAATCTTTGCCGGGATTCAACGCAAATCTTCACACTCTCCGGATCAAAACTGTTGGATCTGCATTTTGTTATAAATTTGAAATGAATTTAATTCCCCCGAGGAGACCCTTTAACCCAGTCCCATCACATCCGCCTGCTCTGGTAACGTGGTAGTGTGTCCCTGGCAAGCGACAACCATTGGACCACTCATCATAAAAAGCCAGTGTTCATGTCTCCTCTCCAAGGACACCGCCACTTCATTTCGAAGGCGGCCAACTTACCCATCGCCATTCACTCCGTTCAGGCCAGGGTGTCACGAAGGAATAAATTTGCCTGCATTTTAGCTTGATTCTGCAGATTTGGGGTATTTCCCAGATTTCTGACACAATTTCATTTACCTTTGGTTGCCTCGCATGTGCGCTGAGATTGTGTGTGCGGACCCCTTACTTCGGGCCAAAAATTATTTCGGCTGATACAGCTCTGCCGAGCAGGTCTGGCGATGCGGACTCGGAGAGGAGCACTGTATTTCGAAAAACAATTTGATACCCAATCACTCTCCGGCAATGTTCAAGGACACTGTTGCTGGTGTAAGGGCGTAGCGAGGGCATTGCACGAGATTCACCGATTCAGTGCACATCCTTCGTCATCGTTGTGCCACAAATTGCGTCCATTTGAGGCACTCCAACGAGCATTCGCTGCTACATTGTACTCGGATGAATTTACTCAGAATATGCCAACAGCAACTGAGTTCCAGTTAAAACAATTAGAGATCGATTCGAGAATGGAAAATTGTCTCTGGTCTGCTTTTACGGCCCTTGGAGGAGATTCTCTGCAAACGAAACAGAGGTCTGGTCCGTGTGTCGCTATGGGGACGGAATAAATGGACAACAATTACTGCGAAAGCAGGGATCCCTTTGAATACTTTTGAATCTCAAACAAACGCATTGTAGATTGAATTTCTTATGCAAGGAAATGAGCGAGGAATATGTATATACAACGATATGGCCTAACAATTAGAGGGATAGGTGACATTAAGGAGGCCGGAGAAAGATGAGAGACACCTAGTGATTGGCTCGCGTAACTGCAGCCACTAGCTCCTTTTTTCAAAATGGTCAAACCACAGAGGCAATGGCGATACTTTTAGGCTCCCCGGGAAACTCCTTGTTTAGCTGTTTCAGCTCCGTTCTATGGGGAGCATACCCCGATCATTTCAAAAACAAATTCGGCAATTCGAACATTATCTTAAGACATCTTCCCCGGAAGTGGCTAATATATAATGCACATTATCCAGAGCATTGGAAAACCACGATTGTGCAGATAGCCAAGCGAGGAAAAGATTCTTCGACTCCGTGCAACATCAGGTCAATTAGTCTCCTTCCGAACATCAGCAAGGTATTCGAGAAGATGATAAATAGAGCTCTGATCAACTGGACAGAGGATAGACATATAAACCCGGATAACCAATTCGGTTTCAGAGCAGGGCATGACACTGTTCATGCCGCGTCGAAACTGGTGTCGGATATCCAATGGAAAAGGAGCCACAAACAATGCACAGATGGCTGCTGGATTCGAAGGGATTTTTCTACAAGCTCAATCGGCTCGGCATTGGTAAACCACAGCTGTACCGCTAGTCGGTTTGTCGTCAAGTGACCTCTACGGATACATTTGAAGTAAAAATTGGTCTCCAACAGGGTGCCATTAATTCGCCGATCGTGTTAAGAATATCTGCTAATTTCTTTACCGCACGCAATTGCGTATGCCGACGACTTGATCGTGTAGAGATCAAGCAAAAAGATCGAGAACTTCACCACGCTCGCGCAGGGTGGCTTCGAATAACTCATGAGAGATCGCGATGACTAGAAGTTGAATATCAACGATGTTTTATAAGACTTTGGCTGATACAAAAAAGAATTGGCGATAGTTCTTCGTTGTTGGACGGCACGGTCAACCATTGGTGCAAAAGACAGTGTCCAGATACCTTGAAGACCACAGTACAGTAGTCTGATACAGGACTACCACCTACCACCTAGGCAGGCCAACTGTGGATGGGCGATTCAACCACGACCGCTCTGTCGCACAACGAGCTGATCAAATGGTGGCTTGGGAGAGAAAAAACTCCATCGTTGAACTATTTAGAAGTGTGTACCACCCGTCTTGCGGTGTATTGGATGCAAATCTATCACCCACAAGCTATGGCCGACTCACAAATCGTAGGGTCGTTTTAAGGTAATATCTAAGTTGTTTCCTTCTAATTTTCCTCAATCTTTAATCATACAGATATTATAAATTAATTAAACAAATGAAATGCAAGTTTAAGTCGGAAGACATAGTTTATGTATAAGTCCGGCCTATAGTGCTCACCGAGGCCCATTAAGTTAGTATAGTACAAGTTCTAAGCATTTTTGTATAGTGTGTAAGCTTATCATTAATTATTAAATAAAAATTAAATAAAGTCAGTTTTGTTCTAGAGCCGAGTCCATGGTAAAAGTCCGGCCTTCGCCACGGCAGCGGACCAGCGTTCCACTTTAAAATTGATACTCAAGAAAGAAATTTGGAAAAGACAAACTACTAAGTGCCTGGAGTGCTCTGCACGACTACGAGATTGATGGTCATCTTTTGAAAATGCTGCGAAACACTGTTCAAATTTGGAAAAATATTATTTTTCATATTCAGAGCATCAATATTTGCAAATATTTGCATTTATTTGTACATTTCATGCTACAGCCTTCTCCTCATATCCACTGTGGAAATGTAAATGCTTCACAATAATAATTGCCGAACTGCCGAAATTCCGTGACGAGGTATTTTGCCAGAATAATGTACATTTCACGAAATTAGTTAAAAGTTTTCATGGACACACTAACATTGGGCTGAGAGCTGCTAGCGAAAGCGAAATTTCAGTGTTATGGACTTTTTTGTGTAGCAGGGTATATATAGCAATAGGTTTAATGCCTGTGGGTGGTACATTACAAAACTCATTGTAATACAGACCCGCTCCGACGTAGCTTGGTTATATAAATAACTCGATGAGTAATAGAGGATTAACGTAGAGACTAGCGCTTTTGGTAAATGCCCAAAGCATAGGGGCCATTATTTTGGACATACAACTCAATTTGATAACTCATTGGGTTTCACAGTGTCGTTTAAAACTTGACCTGAATTAATGTTGTAGTTTAAGTTCAACGATAACCATTTTGTTTAGCTGCTAAGACAAAGTCATCGCGGATGTAAAACACCTTGAACTTGGTGACGGGAAGCAGTGCGCATAGGTCGATCACCTATTTAAAGCAGCAATTGCTCAGGCTCAGACCCTTCATGGGTCGTCGGCCTGATAAGTAAGTGAAACCGGGCATAAGAATATCTCTCTTACTTTTTTGTTTGCCATATTTTGGCAGTCTCCATTCTTTTCCATACAAAAGAAAGCATTCCCTAAGTCGAAGTCCCTCTAATTTGAACTAATTTTGATATCCCGTGTAATTCCAATGGTACTGTTTATAAGGAGAGCGAATGTATGTTGTGAACTATCTAGGCAAGTTTCATTCATTTTCATATTCATTCATTGTGTAGAAGTTATGAGAGGGCAAATCGTCGAGGATCACCGGTTGGATTACCAAAGATGACACGGGTCGAAGAACGGAAAAGAATTAACGAGTACCCAAGAAACAACACGGCTTGAGTCTCACATACTTTATTTACTTACTTATCAGGCAGACGAACCATGAAGGGTCTGAGCCTGAGCAATTGCTGCCTTCCATCGGTGACGGTCCTGGCCACGCTGCTTCTAGTCATCAAGGCCAAGCTGTCTTGCATCCGCGATGACTTGGTCTTGGTACCGGAGGTTCGATATTTCTCTCTTTCTCGAACCAGGAGCAGCAGACTCGGATTCGAAGACTCTTTTGCTGAGGCCTTTTTGTCCATTCACTCGATGTGGTCGAGCCAGTGCAGTCGACGGATTTTTGCCTTCCAGACTACATCCACATCCTTGTACAGCTCGTAGAGTTCGCGGTTGTGTCTTCTCCTCCATTCGCCTTCCTCGCAGACGGGACCATATATCCGACGTAGAATTTTTTTTTTCAAAGGCACCAAGAATCAGCTCTGCAGCCTTACTTAATGTCCAGCTTTCGGCTAAATGAAGTAGGACTGGCAGGATAAGGGTTTTGTAGATCACGACTCTGGTTCTTCGAGTCAGAAGTTTCAAGCCCAGTTGTTTTGACAGACCGAAGTAGCATCGGTTGCCAAGGGCGATTCTACATCGGATCTCCACTACTATGTCACATACTTTACAACGTATTAAATAAAGCAAGGTTTCCTCGCAAAAGATTCAAATAGCTGGCAGCCGATCAAATCGACCATTTGCTTCTTAACACGAGACATCTGTCAAATATCCTGAATGTAACAACATTTCCATGTTTCAGAGCTCGTGAGAGACTTTGTGGGATGACTAAGTCGAGTATATATGGTTCCGTAGCGGTAGCATAGCGGAAACAACTAGAAGCTACCTACCAATTTCGACAACAAACCTGTGCTTTAGGAAGAAAAACGTGCAACCATTGAACACCGCTACAATCGAAAAGTACAGAAGCGCAAGAATGCAAGAAAAACCGATCGGAAGAAACATCTACACTTGATAAAATGGTGGAGTATAAGGACAAGGAACAAATACGTGCGTCTATAAAACACCAAAAGCCTGGCACCAAGGCTATATGAAATTGCGTTGGTTATCTTGCATTTGATCAACGGGATGTATTTGAGGAGCACTTCTGGCTGATACTTAATTGAGTAACCATTAGGAAGTTGTGGAGATCAAGAAGTTCCAACTCCAGGCAAAGAAGTAGTCCTCGCACCTAGCTTCGTTGAAGTCGACACTGCACAGAAAAGTACAGAAAAAAATGCTGGCTCAGATGGTCAAGAGTTCTTGGTGGTGTTCTGGTAGAGAGCATTACCACATAATTTGCAGAATTTGCGAAGACGAAAAAACAACTCTACGTCGGTCACTCCAAAATTAAAGCGATCCCTTCTGCAATAAACTCCACAATTCAGATCACTGTGTGAATATGTATCTAGAGCGACACGTAGTACCGGCCAGCCAAAGACGCATATTACAGCGATCATTGCAAGGAACAATTCGAAATTTGAAAATCTCAGCAATTTTTCTCCCAAATGGATATCGTTGATGTGGGAGACTGTCTTCCGATCTGTCTCCGGTTGTATCATGAGCCCAAGTCTGAGTACAAGAAATTGTATCTCAACGAGTTCTTGTATTGTCATTTTATATGTAGGTCATCAGAAGGCGTGCTGCAAGAGTTAGGATTTCTTCCAACAGTCTAACCCAATGTTATGTACCATGAGACAGTGTGACCAACTGGGCTTAAAAGTATATCATGTCCTCTCCAATGAACTTCCCAGGTTCAGTAGAATGATCCTTGCTCAAGACAGGCAAGAGTATGTCAAAGAATGGCGGTAATATTGAAAGTTAAAACTAACACGCTGCACTGCCCGGTGCTTTTTCAACACGACATGACAAACAAGAATTCAAAAAACAAACGCTTCCGAAAAATATTCTCGAAAAAGTTCCATGGACATGATCCTGTCGTTGAATTCAAGCCCAGCCCAACCAGGTTAGCACCAAAAATATATCAACAGTTTCATATTCTCAACCTTTCCATGCAATCGTTTTCCTGGAATTCAATTATGATTCTCAAGGGTTCGGCTCGGGTTTAAAAAACAGAGCTGCGGTATCGGTGGTAATTACTCACAGTTACTTAAGTAGCAATTAATGATCACATGTGGTTTTTTCCCATTTTAAGGATCCCGCAAGCACAGGTAGCATTTAGCGGAGTTAATTACTTTTGTTCCTGAGCTTTAAGGACCTCACCCTTAATTGCTTGATCAGGTAGCGTGCACATTCCTATAAAACCCAAGTAGATCGATCGATTGGTCATCATTTCGAAGCCAAACGTGCACCGAACCAAGTCTACCTTTAAACCACAAGATCACCGATCTTTTGACACAAATTTATTTGAAACTTAACCAAAAAGTATCAAAAATGAATACACCACAAGAAGGAATTCGCTCATACGCCGCCGTAGCAGCTGCATGGAGAGCAGCCTACCGGCAAAGCTTAGTCGACGACAAGCCCATTCGGATCCCATTCTCACAGCCGTGGCGGATGGAGCCGAGGACATCTTCAGCAGCTAACACATCGATTCCAGAGGATTCGGCAGAGCACCGACTCTCCATGTGCTACTCGCCCATCTCGTCGGTCTCACTGGAATCGTTTTCTGACTCAGAACCTGAGGAGGGAGTTCCATCCCGCCGGCCAAGACGATTTTCATGGGCATCGTCGATATCATCAGGGGATCTAGATTTCGGATATGACACAGCATCACTGCCGCCTTCGACGGAACCTACCTCGGGATCCGCTGAAGCGCCACTGGACTCCGATGAGGAGGAGATTGCGAACTCGTTGAACATTCAATTGGAGCGTTTCCGGGTCGATCGCCGCAAGCTGGAACACATAGTGCAATCCGAAGGAGTGGATGCAGTGGCCGAACTATTCTCGAGAGTCATGGAGATCACCAACACCTTCATCCTCTGGCCACGAAACCACAAACGGTGTCAGAAGAACCCCTTCGTGAGGGTCTACGGCACGCCAGAAAATAAGAAGTGGGCCAAGGGACTCATCCTCGACCGCATGCAGACCAACGGGCCTGAGTTAAGGATGAACATGTCCATTCTCAACTCGGACCTCCATCACATGCTCCGTGGCGACGGAAGCACTGTCCTCCGAATTATGGATGAGAGCAAGACGGAAATTCAACTGCGAAACCATCAAGCCATTCTCCACGGGAGCTTCGAAGGGCTGAAACAAGCCCGCGTGGCACTCCGAGGAGAATCGCCCCTGATCATGTCGTTCACCATGAAAGTCACAAGACTGATGGCGAATTTCCACGCATCACCCGTTATTACCAAACTGGAGTCCCAACTGAACGTTAAGGTGACCTTCCTGTCCACAGCCGACGACAACATATTCGTGATACTCATAAAGGGTTCAGAGGCAGAGCCACGTCGTGTGAAGGAGGCCATCCAGCGATTGTCCACCTCGAGCCTGGGCAAGGCAATCGACTCGATTGTGCGGATAGAGCAGCGAGTCTCCCAGGAGATGCGGGAGACCTTCACCAAGGACGACTCGGCGGTGCTGAAGAATGTCATGCACAACACCCTCACCGAGATCGCAATCGAGGACTCGCTAGAGTCGATCAACAGCGCGAAGCTCACCATCAGCGGCAACATGTTCGGAGTCCACGACGCTAAGCGCGAACTCATGGGCTACCAACGGATGGAGTTGATCTTCGAGATCGACGACTTTGAGCAGGAGACTGGAGATATTCTGACCATCGCCGAGAAGAATGACGTGGAGGTGGCCTTCAAATATTTGGAGAAATTGAATGTGATGCGAGTTACGATGACGGGGACCGAGCGACATGTGCATCAAGTGTACGAAGCCTACGAGGAGGTCATCAACCTGATCGAGGCTGGGAAGCAGACGGAGATGCCAAAGGCTGCGGAGAATGGGTGCAGCACTGACGTGGAAAAGAGTACAGAAAGCTAGTTAGCTAAATATTTGGACGAAGGACATGTTTCTTGAATTAAACTGTAGATATATGACGATCTTAGATGTGTGAATTTATAAAAAAAAATAAACTGATGAAATGAAAATTAATTTTAAATGTGTTAATTGTTTCTACATTGAAGGCGTTGTTGGCTTGTGCTGGAGGCTTTTGATTCCCAAACAGTGAACAAATGTTTGTCGGAGGGACGTGACAATCGTTTGTGTTGCCTATTGTTTCGTCGACTTTTTTGGGCGAGTGTTTATCAAAAGGAACTTGACACGGCAAAAACCCATTAATGCTTCTTGCTTTGTACTTTTATCGCGTCCTGATCTTTTGTGATTCCGTTGCCCTAACAAGTGAGGGGGGAGTAATTCTAGTATTATATTTATTTCTCCCAACATGTGGCAGCGGGTCCGGATGCCATCCATTTTTGCAAACCCAATCAACCACTGTGATTACACAACAGATGAACGTGCTTGTGGGAATTGCTTGTTGTTGGCAGACTTCTTCTTTGGATAGCGCTACAGTATGGGGTGGAACTGGGCCTCAGCCAACATGCCTCTCCATCTAGCCCGGTCTTGTGTTAGTTGCTTTCAGCCACGCACGTTCAACTTATGAGGGCCCCCTTCTAGTTGCGTGCACCACCGCAGGCGTGGTCTTCCTTTACCGTCCCTAGTGGTTGGAGTCGAAGACTTTCCGGGCCGGAGCATTGGTGTCCATTCGCTCGTCGTGACCTAGCCATCTAAGACGAGAGATTCAAACTCGTTTGACCAGGTCGATGTCGCTGTACAGCCCATACAGCTCGTCGTTTAGTCTGGTCCACCAAACTCCATCCGCACGTACGGGATCGAAGATAATTCTGAGGACTTTTCTCTCGAAGCGACCAATAATATCCTCGTCCGCTTTAGTAAGTGTCCATGCTTTTGCACCATACAACAGGGCTGTGACTATCAATGTCTTATAAAGGGATATTTTGGTTCTTCGAGAGAGAGCTTCGTATCTATTACTTTGTGCACGGTAAGAAAGTTAAACCCACGCGTAACCACGGAACCTGGGGAAACGGTTTATGGTTTTAGCCCCTTCTCAAGGGCCGCTGCATACATTGGCTCACCTCCAAGCGGTTCCTGCAGAGGCTACCCAAAGAGTGCCGCTATTAGGGTGTATGTCAACTTGACCTGCACATTTTCAGGGATCGCTGCTGGCATCTCACCAAGTTGAGAGCAATCAACTTCTTTGAACTGTATACGCAGGATCATGGCCTCCAGGCTGAGGAAACAAATATTAGCCTTTCGTTTGCGGAAGCGGGTATCTCATACAGGCCAGCATAAATTCCGTCACAGCAGTCGAATTTTCACCCTACCCCCGTCAGAGGATAGAGATGAGAAAAACAACGACTTTTATGAAGACTGCCTAATTAAAGGCACAAGATCAATACCTCAGATTCGACCGAAACATCGGTTAAGGAGACAAACAACGCAGCCCTAGGTAAGGAGGACCTAAAGCCAAAAGCGGTCAGTGGTAAGCCAGAGATCGCTCTAACTGGAGAGGGTGGTTGGCTTAGGTCCACCCCGGACTGTAACGCAACATTGGAAGGAGAAGTGGATGCTTGAGTGTGAGAATGAAGGAGAACGAGCGAAAGATAAATTCGTTGTGTTTATGCCGCAATCCTGAGATTCATTATAAATTGATAGGCTTGTGGTTGTCTCAGGAATTCTGGGGAGTTGATGAACCATTGTGACAACAGCCCGAAGAGATAGGATATAGAATTCATTGCTGATTCACCCACCCATTGGCATCAGGTTCCTTTGGCTATGACGAAATATTAATTTTATAGCATCAATGCAGATGGGCTCATACAAACCGGTCTCTATGCGGAGAAATACACGGCCAACAAGACAGCAGCGCAAGACATCGAACCAACAGACTATCTACCGGAGAAGAGAGTGAATGAGCGCTTTTGTAGGAACAATGGTTAACTACTGACGGCTTCAAGACCAGTGCGGAAACAGACCCGTCTTCGGTGTCATCTTCGAAAAATCCGTGGCATTAAGCGACGACTTCAGCAATACATTAAGATACATGGTCAAGCGGCAATAAAGGGCATAGCATCACACATTCTGACATCGCTGCTGGTAATACTGTGCAGACGCAGCATCAGTGAGTTATCCTGGATAATCGCAGTGACAGGGACATACTGTAATCCAAGGAAGCAAAAAAGGAGCACAATCGAACCAGCCAGTTGGTGAACAATGAACCATACCATAACCATACTTACCATGACGGAATTCCCTGATAAAACACACATTTTCTCCAAAAAACACATATCCGTGGCTAAGTCTTCTTCGGCTAAGAAGAACGACTATGATGCCCGATTTCACAGTGCAGTCTTATCTGCTGGCTTAGCTAACTGTAGGATAGAACTTATACATACTTCACTCAAGCTTAGTTTTGAGACTCAATATGTGACGGAGGCATAGGTAAGGCATAGGCTGAGAGTCAATGTGAACTATTGGATCTGTCGACTAAGTGAATTGTGGTGGTGTTCGAAGACAATCAGCTAAGCTGAAACCGAACTCAAGAAAGAAAATGAGAACACACCAGCTCAATAACCGAATGTTGATGTATGTGAAGACATTGTTTTATTATGTGTGGCTGGGGCAAAGTTGCTGACTGCAACCCAACCAGGTAGAATGCCAGCGCGACCCTGCTTGTGTATAAGTCAAGTTGACATACTGCCTCCACGTGGCGCCCCTGGATAGCCATCACAACAACCGTTGTGTGGTGAACTAATGTATGCAGCGATCCTCCTCTGCCCGACGATCAAATAATGGGCCTGGGCTATCAGTTGTAGGTTGTGCGTGAGGTTAACTCCCTCACAACGTAAAAGAACCACGGATATGGACGGATTCACAGTAGACGACACCAGCAACCGTTTAAAGGATAATGAGTTTCGGTTCTGCACGTGGAATGTGAGGTCCCTGAACGGACCGCGTGCATCTGATGA